>ML406778.1:0-17892 GCA_005239525.1 Nicotiana knightiana | reverse complement strand
AAGGTAACTCAAAATGCTTATATCTCTCTTCTTGAATAGTAAATAAGGATAATCTTTATTAACTGGTACCTCATACCCTTCTTCACCTTGCTTCTTTTACTTGCTGCACCTCGTCTCTAACTTTCGATTCCATTTTTTTTTACCGTAAGAGTGGATAAGTATTCATTCCTAAAAGCTACTAATCAAGAACCGTACACCTTTTAGTACACGCATGATCTGCTGAAGAACTCTCACTTGCTCATCATAAGCAACATGCAAAATCGAGTTCCTCTAACTCAGCGCTTCCACATCTATATCTCTTATCGATCGTCTTTCTGAATGTAGGCATCGTCTTATTACGAATAGAAGTTCGGGATTTGAATTCTTATAAGTGAGCTCTATCGCACGATCTAGAGTAAGAAGAAAGAGTGACAGTCCTAAATGCCCTGTAGCCTTCTGCTTATAAGTGTGGTGCACGACACACCCATAAACAAGACTCTACTAGACACGACTTGTAGACTCCCTAGGACAGAACTGCTCTGATACCACTTTTGTCACACCCGGAACCTGGGGGCGAGATGGGCACCCGGTTCCTTACTCAACTGAGCACCAACGTAACGTATCTTTCTTATTACATCATCATATACACGTGACGTACGAGCCTAATGGGCCAACATAATTATTTATAAACTCTAAACATAGGCCGACAAGGCCATACAAGTATTCGNGCACCAACATCTTCCGCTGAGCTGATAGCCTACTTGGAGGGCTCTCGACCTGTCTATCAGGACCTGCGGGCATGAAATGCAACGTCCCTAGGCAAAAGGTACGTCAGTACGAATAATGTACCAAGTATGTAAGGCACACAAATAAGTACATAACCGACATGGAAGTAATATAGAGTAACTGACTCAACCTGTAAGCCTGGATAATTCTGTAAATCATGAAATACGTATAATGTCATGCATATGCATATGAATGTCATGTCGTGCATAGGTACATATTTCATAACATCATCAGGCCTCTGAGGGCATCCCATCATATCATCTCGGCCACTGTGGGCAAATCATCAACGTATACCAGCTGATGAGGTGGTGGTGCGTATATAACTCCATAACCTTTCCCATATCCCATATACATATATATACATACATATATATGCGTATATAATACCATTTGACTATATATAAATATATACGCGTATATAATGCCGTTTGAATCATATTTCAGCCACTGTGGGCAACATCATCATCATATACCAGCTGATCAGGTGGCGGTGCGTATATAACGCTGTAACCTTTTCCCATATTCCATATACATATATTTACATATATACGCGTATATAACGACATCTGGTCATGGGTCAATGCACATGAATGCAATCCATGAAAAGTACGTTAATAAAATCTTTCAGAGCTTCATAAGGTCATTTTGCCTTTGAGTAATATCATAAAGTAAACTTTTTTCAACTTTCATATTTTTCTGAGACCCATGAAGAGATGATAAAATATTACGACACATTGAAATTCAAGAACATAGATATCTCTAATACTTCTATGAATAGAGTCATTTATGGAATTTGTGCATTTGCACGTTTCGTTCGTATTGCATGGATTATGCCAAAAGAAATAAGGGATAGCCTTAACATACCTGATCTACATAGATCCACAGCGTGTAACCTAATGAAGATGAGAAGGTTTGCAGGCTCAAACTGAGATGCTGAAAAAAATACTTTGTTTTTCTTTTGAAAGATTTTGAGCAGCAACTTGATTTTCTTTTGAAAAACAAGAACATGTCATCTTCTGTTTTACATGCCTACCAACCTCACCTAAAGCCTTCTCTATTTCACCATAAAAGCTTCTAGGCTTATTCTGGCGAGACATATGTTCAAATAATCTAGAAAGGGCTTCAACTGGAACATCTAGCACAAAGAAGAATTAGTGTTGCCAAAATACTTAACAAAGAAACAACCCCTATGATCACACTTCCCAACATCCTTCGATGTAGATGGATCACAATTTATTCCCAAATTCATCATATGCAACTCCTTATACAGTTTAACAAAGAAACAACTCAAAATGCATTCCAACTTCCTTGCCCAATGTACCACTGTGTTCTCTAATATACAGTTCTTATAATGATATTACAACCTTCTCTATAAAATGCATAATAGCTCCTTAAGTTTTAAAATGAATGGAAGAAGTTGAAATACTGCCACGCCAATTATTACTTTTAAAAGTCTTATTTGATTCATGCCACCTAATTAAAAGTGGCTAAGAGTCACCTATTAAGAAAGTGGCTTGCTGCCACGTCCCTTTTTTCCTTGCTTATCCTTAAAGACTTAGTAATTAGTATTATCTTATTAAACTAATTAATCCCCTATTAACAAATAATCTACATAATTAATATCATGGTCATATGGTACCTTGTATGGTACTAGTCCATAAATGTCGGTTATTAACGCTCGACCCGTATTTTATCCCAATATGCCAAAGTTTGACAAAATTTTTATTTTCTATGACTTGCTTCTGTGATGACCCAAGGGGACATCACCTATTTTATTACCCCATTCCGTACTCCCTAGGCCTTGAAAACCTCATTGGTAGTTGCCTCGATTTGAGTGCGCAGTCCGGGCGCGTAGCCGGACAGCTTAAATATGAAATTCTGTGAAAAATTCTATGATTTGATATTAACATGAATAAATTTGACTTCGGTCAACATTTTGGGTAAACGGACCCGGACCCGTGATTTGACAGTCCTGGAGGGTCCGTAGGAAATATGGGACTTGTACGTATGCTCGGAATCGAAATTTCGAGGTCCTAAGCCTGAGGAATGACTTTTTGAGTAAAATTGTTTTCTGAAAATATTTAAGGAAAATGAAAATTAAATCTGATTAGAAAGTGATGGTATCCGGCCCGTATTTTTGTTCCGGCACCCGGTACAGGTCTTATTTATGGTTTAATCACTTTCTGTAAAGTTCGGTTGAAATCGGATGTCGTTTGACGTGTTTCAGACTAAAAATGGAAAATTTGATGTTTTATGAAATTTGATAGAATTCATGGATTTTGAGGCTTAATTCTATGTATATGATGTTATTTTGGCGATTTGATCGCACGGATAAGTTCATAGGATGTTTTTGAGGTAGTGTGTATATTTGGTTTGGAGCCCCGAGGGCTCGGGTGAGTTTTGGATAGGCCACGGATTGCCTTTTTGAACTTGGAAATTTGCTGGTGTAACTGATCTGCAGGCTTCGCAAATTACAAAGCCAGCATTGCAAATGCGAGCTCACAAATGTGTGCTCGCAAATGCGAAGGTGCCCTTGCTGGACAGGGATCGCAAATGCGACCAGGAGGTTCGCAAATGCGAAGATATAGGCCTGTTCGCAAATGCGACCAAGAGGTTCGCAAATGTGAATGTTAACCTGGGCAGGCCTGATCGCAAATGCGACCAAGAGGTTGGCAAATGCGAAGGCTGGGAATGTCTGAAGGGTTCGCAATTGCGAACCCCTGTTCGCAATTCCCATGCCAACCAGTAGCCTGCACTGTACAAAACCGAATTTTTCACTTCATATTTCATATTTTCTCAAACTCAAACACTCTTAGGCGATTTTTCCAAGAACAAGACTTCTTCCAAATCATTTGTAAGTTGGTTTTTACTCAATTCTTTCAATCATTAACATCACTTAACATGTTTTCAACTTAAAATCAAAGATTTCCATGGGTGAAAATTGGGTGTTTGGGGTAGAACTTAGTTTTTTTTTAAAATTGGAATTTGAGTGGGTGATTGACCTCCGATTTGAGAGATTTTTATATGGATAGACTCGTGAGAATACGAGGGTTCTGAAAATGTAAAGTTTACCCGAATCCGAGATGCTTGCCTAGGGGCATTTTGGTCATTTCACCTAATTTCGCGTCGTAACCTTAAATTTAATAGTAGAATCAGTGCATGAGATGTTATTTACGGTATGAAATTTATTTGAATAGAGTTAGTCCATTTGGAGTCAGATTCTCGTGGCAAACGTGTGGTTTCGGGTTTGATTGCTATACTTTGGACCCAAGGTAAGTTTTTGGTCTAACCTTAGCTTGAGGGAATAGGAGTTGAATATAATTTGCTACTTGCTAATTGTCAAATACGATGTATAGGCATGGTGACGAGTATCTATACATTGGTGTCTAGCATGACCGTGAGTCCTTATATTGTGAATATTCTGATTTTGTGGTAATTTCCATGCTTAATTGAATTTCTATATGTTGTGAAGAATCCGTGAAGGGAATTGTAATCTTTAAACTCTGTTGGAGCATTGGCTCAGATTGTAATATGAATGATGAAGATATATGAGATAATTGTATCCTTTGGAGCATTGGCTCAAATTGTAATACGAATGATGAAGGTATATGAGATAATTGTATCCTTTGGAGCATTGGCTCAGGTAGTAATACGAATGATGGAGATATATGAGATAATTGTATCCTTTGGATCATTGGCTCAAGTAATAGAGTAAATTATGAAATGAAGTGAAAGAAAGAGAAAGAGCTAATAAAATATACCCTTGTCGGGTCATTGTTGTGTTTGATATTGTCTCCCTCGTTGGGATGTTGAGATTACCGTTGATGTTCCCTTGCCGGGATTTAATTGTTTAATTGATGTTCCCTTGCCGGGATTTCTATTTTATTCTGCTTACTCATTTGCCCTTGTTTGTGATTGCTATTTGGGTGAGGAAGAGTGTTAAAGCACGAAAGGTGATGCCGTGCACTGTTTGATATTGTGAGGAAGAGTGTTAAAGCACGAATGGTGATGTCCTGCTGTACGATCTACCATTCCGTACCGATATTCATTGATTATACTGCGAGGAAAGAGAGTTAAAGCACGAAGGGTGATGTCGTGCATTGTTTGATATTGTTCCCTTGCCGGGGTTATTATTTCTATTCTGTTCACTCCCTTGCCCTTGTTTGTGATTGATGTTTGGGTGAGGATGAGTGCTAAAGCATGAAGGGTGATGTCGTGCATTGTTTGACATTGTGAGGAAAGAGTGTAAAGCATGAAGGGTAATGCCGTGCCGTACGATGTAACATTCCGTACCGATATTCATTGATTATACTGTGAGGAAAGAGAGTAAAAGCACGAAGGGTAATGCCGTGCCATGATTTACATTGTTTACATTATACATTGCATCGTGAGGACGAGAGTAAAAGCACGAAGGGTGATGCCGTGAAAGTTTGTGATTTCTTGTCCTTATTGATATGTTGGCTTTGTTGCTCTATTCCTTATTGAGATTTCTTATATGAAACTGTTATCTCCCCACAACATGTTCCCCTTCCTTTATTAATTGTTTTCTCCCTATATTTCGTATTCGTTGTATATATGTATATCTATTTATTTGAACTGCACAGGTTTAGTTTGTAGTCTGGTTCTAGCCTCGTCACTACTTCGCCGAGGTTAGGCTAGGCACTTACCAGTACATGGGGTTGGTTGTACTGATGCTACACCTGTACTTCTTTATGTTGTGCAGATTACGTAGCCAGAACCGGAGGACATCATTAGTGGGAGTGTCTTCCAGCTTATCATAGAGGCTTCAAGGTATACCCGTTGGCGTTTGTGGGCCGTGGCGTTTCTTCCATCCCTTTTGTCTTCGATTATGTCTTGTTCTTTTTTTTTTCCTCTAGCTTCAGAGGCAGACATGTATTTCCTTCCAGACTTGTATTTAGCACTCTTATAGACAGTTCGTGAGTTTGTGACTCTAGGTTATGGGAAAGTTTACGTGTTGTTGTATCATGTTCTCCTTATTTAGCTTGAGACCGTATTTATTTTTGCTGTTAAACTGGGAGCTGTTTAGTTTATCCTATTAAAGTGGTGTTAATATGCTAGTTTTTCTATTTACGTTGGCTTGTCTAGCGGGTTCAATGTTAGATGCCATCACGGCCCGGTGGTGGGATTTCCGGGTGTGACAAGTTGGTATCAGAGCTCTAGGTTACTTAGGTCTCAAAACTCACGGACAACTTGGTAGAGTCTGAGGGATCGGTACGGAGACGTCTGTGTTTATCCCCCAGTTGCTACAAAGTTAGGATGACTGCATATTTCGTTTCTTCTCTATCGTGCGCTATGAATTCTGAGTACTGATTGAGTTTCTATTATATTCTCTCGGAGATGGCGAGGACGCGTGCTTCCCTTGGTTCCGCCCAACAGCCTGACACTCCTGCTACAGCTCCTACTTGGGGTCGAGGTCGAGGAAGAGGCCGTGCTAGAGGCCAAGGTCGGGGCCGGGCTCAGCCTAGAGCAGCAGCCCTAGTGGAGGACCCTCAGGTCGAGTCTGACGAGGAGGTCCCAGTTCCGACAGTCCCAGTTCGACCAGCCCAGGTCCCAGAGGGGTTCATAGCTACCCTAGTGCTTCAGGATGCCCTTGTCCGTCTAATCAGACTCATGGAGAGTGTAGCACAGACGGGTCTTCTTCCTACAGCACCAGCCGTCTCTCAGGTTGGGGGAGGTGCCCAGACTCCTGCCGCCTGCGTGCCAGAGCAGCTAGCTCCACAGTTTCAGACTCCGGCACCTCAGCCAGCCGGAGTAGCTCAGCCGGGTATTGCAGCGCCGGTAGCAGAGGGAGCACCTATGTCAGCAGATGCTTTATGGAGACTGGACAGGTTCACTAAGTTATTTGCTGCTACTTACACCGGTTCACCATCAGAGGACCCCCAGGATTATTTGGACAGCTGCCATGAGGTTCTTCAGAATATGGGCATAATGGAGTCCAACGGGGTCGACTTTACTACTTTTCGGTTATCGGGCGCAGCCAAGAGTTGGTGGAGAGACTATTGCTTAGCCAGACCAGCTAGATCTACACCTTTGACTTGGACTCAGTTCTTAGAGGTATTTTTGGGGAAGTTCCTTCCCGTTACTCAAAGAGAGGACCTTCGGAGGCAGTTTGAGCATCTCCAGCAGGGATCCATGTCAGTCACTCAGTACGAGACCAGGTTCATCACTCTAGCCCGACATGCTCTTATGATACTTCCCACTAATAAGGAGAGGGTTCGGAGGTTTATCGAGGGATTGTCCTGCCCTATCAGAATTCAGATGGTAGAAAGTCAGGTACCGATATATCGTTCCAGGATGCGGCCAATGTGGCCAGGAGGATTGAGATTATTATGTCACAGGGTGGTGGTCAGGGGGATGACAAGAGGCCCCGTCATTTCAGTCATTTCAGTGGAGCCTCATCTGGGGGCAGGAATTCTTAAGGAAGAGGTCATCCTCCCAGATCCTTCTAGTCAGCTCTCCAGGTTTCCCATGGGACTTCAGGTGGTCGTGGTTATCAGATGCACTATTCTGATCAGCAGCCTTACAGTGCGCCACCAACTCCCATCAGTGCACCGCCGCATCAGAGTTTCCGAGGTTGTCATTCAAGTCGACAGGGTCAGACTTAGTTCCCTCAGCAGCCGAGGTCTTGTTACACTTGTGGCGATCCGGGTCACCTTGCCAGATTTTGCCCTCGAGCACTAGGTAGTTGGCAGCATCAGGGTTGTCGTGCTATGATGCAGGCACCAGGTGTTCCACAGCCTGCCCAGCCAGCTAGAGGTTGGGGTAGAGGTGCTAGAGGTGGAGGTAGAGGTCATAGAGGTGGAGGCCAGCCAGCAGCCGGCCGTCCCAGAGATGTGGTTCAGGGTGGTGGGGCCTAGCCCCGATGTGATGCTCTTCCAGCCAGGCCAGAGGCTGAGTCTTCAGATGCAGTCATTACATGTACTATTCGGGTTTGTGGCAGAGATGCTTCAGTGCTGTTTGATCCAGGGTCTATGTATTCGTAGGTGTCCTCTTATTTTGCACCATACTTGGTCATGCCTAGTGATCCACTGAGTGTTCCTGTTTATGTATCTACACCGGTGGGTGATTCTATCATGGTCGATCGAGTCCACCATTCGTGTATTGTGGTGATTGGGGGTCTTGAGACCCGTGTTGATTTGTTGCATTTAGGTATGGTCAACTTTGATGTTATACTAGGGATGGATTGGTTATCCCCCTATCATTCTATTCTAGACTGTCATGCGAAGACAGTGACCTTAGTGTTACTGGATTTTCCCCGTTTGAGTGGAAAGGAACTCTTGGTCATTCTACCCGCAGTGTTATTTTGTACGTGAAGGTTGGGCGTATGGTCGAGAAGGGGTTTTTGGCTTACTTGGCTTATGTGCGCGATTCCAGTGTTGAGGTTCCCTTTATTAATTTGGTACCCGTGGTTCGTGAGTTTCCTGAGGTCTTCCCTTCAGGCCTGTCGGGGATGCCACCCGACATGGACATTGGTTTCTGCATTGATCTGGCTCCGGGCACCCAGCCCATTTCTATTCCGCCGTATCGCATGGACCCGCCAGAGTTGAAAGAGTTGAAGGAACAATTGCAGGATTTTCTTGGGAAGGGTTTCATTAGACCCAGTGTTTCTCCTTGGGGTGCTCCAGTATTGTTTGTGAAGAAAAAGGATGGTTCGATGAGGATGTGCATTGATTACCGGCAATTGAACAAGGTTACAATCAAGAATAAGTATCCACTGTCGAGGATTGATGATCTGTTCGATCAGCTTCACGGTGCCAAGGTATTTTAAAAGATAGACTTGAGATCTAGCTACCATCAGTTGAGGATTAGGGCATCCGATGTCCCTAAGATAGCTTTCCGCACTCGATACGGGCATTACGAGTTTTTGGTCATGTCGTTTGGGTTGACAAATGCCCTAGTAGCTTTTATGGACTTGATGAACCGAGTGTTCAGGCCTTATTTGGACTTGTTCGTGATAGTCTTCATTGATGATATATTGATATACTCCCGCAGTCAGGAGGAGCACGAGCAGCATCTCAGAGTGGTTCTTCAGACTCTGAAGGATAGTCAGCTTTATGCAAGGTTTTCGAAGTGTTTTTTGGTTGAGTTTAGTTGCATTCCTGGGTCATGTCATATCAGCAGAGGGTATTCAGGTTGACTCGAAGAAGATTGAGGCAGTCAAGAACTGGCCTAGACCAGCATCAGCTACAGGATTCAGAGTTTCTTAGGATTGGCAGGCTACTATCGTCGGTTCGTGGAGGGGTTCTCATCTATTGCAGCCCCGATGACCAGGTTGACCCAGAAGGGTGCCCAGTTCAGATGGTCGGACGAGTGTGAGGCGAGCTTTCAGAGGCTCAAGACAACTCTGACTACGGCACCGGTATTGGTTTTGCCCACAGGTTCAGGGCCTTATACATTCTATTTCGATGCTTCCCATATTGGGCTTGGTGTAGTGTTGATGCAGGATGGCAAGGTTNTCACGCATTGAAGATTTGGAGGCACTATCTGTATGGCGTGGCGTGTGAGGTGTTCACGGATCATAAGAGTCTTCAGTACTTGTTCAAGCAAAAGGAGTTGAATTTGAGGCAGAGAAGGTGGTTGGATTTGTTGAAAGATTATAACATTACCATCTTATATCACCCGGGGAAGGCCAATGTGGTGAATGATGCTTTGAGTAGGAAGTCAGCTACCATGGGCAGTCTTGCTTTTATTCTGGTCAGTCAGAGACCGCTTGCCTTGGATGTTCAGGATTTAGCCAACCGGTTTGTGGGGTTGGATATTTCTGAGCCTAGTCGAGTGTTGGCTTGTACGGTCACTCGTTCTTCATTATTGGAGCGTATCCGTGATCGGCAGTTTGATGATCCCTATTTGTGTGTCCTTAGAGACACGGTGCAGCGCGGAGGTGCCAAGCAGGTGACCTTAGATGATGATGGTGTTTTGAGATTACAGGGGCGAGTTTGTGTGCCCAATGTTGATGGGATTCGAGAGTTGATTTTAGAGGAGGCCCATAGCTCCCGGTACTTTATTCTTTGGGCGCCGCGAAAATGTATCAGGATTTGCGGCAGCATTATTGGTGGCGTAGAATGAAGAAGTATACTGTGGCATATGTGGCGCGATGTTTGAATTGTCAACAAGTTAAGTATGAGCATCAGAGGCCTGGTGGTTTATTTTAGAGGATTGAGCTTCCCGAGTGGAAGTGGGAGAGGATCACTATGGATTTTGTTACTGGACTTCCGTTGACCCGGAAGAAGTTCGATGTAGTTTGGGTCATTGCTGATAGGCTGACCAAGTCAGCGCATTTCATCCCTGTGGCAGTCTCCTATTCATCTGAGAGGTTAGCTGAGATCTATATCCGGGAGATTGTTCACCTTTATGGTGTGCCGTAATGTATCATTTCGGACCGGGGCGCGCAGTTCGCGTTTCTGGAGAGCAGCACCGTGAAAGTTAGGCACCCAGGTGGAGTTGAGCACATCATTTCATCCTCAAACGGATGGACAGTCCGAGCGGAGTATTCAGATATTGGAGGATATGCTCCGAGCTTGTGTTATTGACTTTGGAGGATCATGGGATCAGTTCTTGTCTTTATCAGAGTTTGCCTACAACAACAACTACCAATCGAGTATCCAGATGGCTCCTTATGAGGATTTATATGGTAGGCGGTGTCGATCTCCGGTTGGATGGTTTGAGCCGGGAGAGGCTCGGTTATTGGGTACAGATTTGGTTCAGGAGGCCTTGGACAAGGTCAGGATCATTCAGGATAGGCTTCTTACAGCTCAGTCTAGGCAAAAGAGTTATGCAGATCGCAAGGTTCGAGATGTGGCTTTTATGGTTGGTGAGCGAGTATTGCTCCGTGTGTCGTCTATGAAGGGCGTGATTAGATTTGGGAAGAAGGGTAAGCTTAGCCCTAGGTTCATTGGTCCATTTGAGATTCTTGATCGAGTAGGAGAGGTGGCGTATAGACTTGCATTGCCGCCTAGCTTATCAGTCGTACATCCAATTTTTCATGTGTCCATGCTTCGGAGGTATCACGGCGAGCCGGCCCACATGTTAGATTTCAGCACTGTCCAGTTGGACAAGGACTTATCTTATGAGGACGAGTCGGTAACTATTCGAGACCGGCAGATTCGTCAGTTGAGATCCAAGAGTTTCCCTTCTGTTCGTGTTGAGTAGAGAGGCCAGCCTCCTGATGCATCGACCTGGGACTCCGAGTCCGATATGCGGAGCCGTTACCCTCATTTATTTCCCGACTCAATTACTTCCTTCTTCTATTCGTTCGAGGACGAACGATTGTTTTAGAGGTGGAGAATGTGACGACTCAAGGGGTCATCACCTATTTTATTACACAATTCTGTACTCCCGAGGCCTTGAAAACCTCATTGGTAGTTGCCTCGATTTGTGTGCGCAGTCCCGGCGCGTAGCCAGATAGCTTAAATATGAAATTCTGTGAAAAATGCTAAGATTTGATATTAACTTGAATAAATTTGACTTCGGTCAAAATTTTGGGTAAACAGATCCGGACCCGTGATTTGATGGTCCCGGAGGGTCCGTAGGAAAATATGGGACTTGTGCGTATGCCCGGAATCGAAATTTCGAGATCCCAAGCCCAAGGAATGATTTTTTGAGTAAAATTGTTTTCTAAAAATATTTAAGGAAAATAAAAATGAAATCTGATTAGAAAGTGATGGTATCGGGCCCGTGGTTCCGGTGCCCGGTACATGTCTTATTTATGGTTTAAGCACTTTCTGTAAAGTTTGGTTGAAATCGGATGTCGTTTGACGTGTTTCAGACTAAAAATGGAAAATTTGATGTTTTATGAAATTTGATAGAATTCGTGGATTTTGAGGCTTAATTCGCTGTATATGTTGTTATTTTGGCGTTTTGATCGCACGGATAAGTTCATATGATGTTTTTGAGGTAGTGTGTATATTTGGTTTGGAGCCCCGAGGGCTCGGGTGAGTTTTGGATAGGCCACTGATTGCATTTTTGAACTTGGAAATTTGCTGGTGCAACTGATCTGCAAGCTTCGCATTTGTGAAGCCAGAATCGCAAATGCGAGCTATTCATCGCAAATGCGAAGGTGCCCTTGCTGGCCAGGGATAGCAAATGCGACCAGGAGGTTCACAAATGCGAAGGTATAGCTGGACAGGCCTGTTTGCAAATGCGATCAAGAGGTTTACAAATGCGAAGGTTAACCTGGGCAGGCCTGATCACAAATGCGACCAAAAGGTTCGCAAATGCGAAGGCTGGGAATGTATGAAGCGTTCGCAATTCCCATGCCAACCACTAGTCTGCATTGTACAAAACCGAATTTTTCACTTCATATTTCATATTTTCTCAAACTCAAACACTCTTAGGCGATTTTTCCAAGAACAAGACTTCTTCCAAATCATTTGTAAGTTGGTTTTTACTCAATTCTTTCAATCATTAACATCACTTAACATGTTTTCAAATTAAAATCAAAGATTTCCATGGGTGAAAATTGCGTGTTTGGGGTAGAATTTAGGATTTTCTAAAATTGGGATTTGAGTGGGTGATTGACCTCCGATTTGTGAGATTTTTATATGGTTAGACTCGTGAGAATACGAGGGTTCTGAAAATGTAAAGTTTACCCAACTCCGAGATGCTGGCCTGGGGGGTGTTTTGGTCATTTCACCTAATTTTGCGCCGTAACCTTAAATTTAATAGTAGAATCAGTGCATGAGATGTTATTTATGGTATGAAATTTATTTGAATAGAGTTGGGCCATTTGGAGTCGGATTCTCGTGTCAAACGTGTGGTTTCGGGTTGATTGCTATACTTTAGACCCAAGGTAAGTGTTTGGTCTAACCTTAGCTTGAGGGAATAGGAGTTGAGTATAATTTGCTACTTGCTAATTGTCAAATACGATGTATAGGCATGGTGACGAGTATCTATACATTGGTGTCTAGCATGACCGTGAGTCCTTATATTGTGAATATTCTGATTTTGTGGTAATTTCCATGCTTAATTGAATTTCTATATGTTGTGAAGAATATGTGAATGGAATTGTATCTTTAAACTCTGTTGGAGCATTGGCTCAGATTGTAATATGAATGATGAAGATATATGAGATAATTGTATCCTTTGGAGCATTGGCTTAGATTGTAATACGAATGATGAAGGTATATGAGATAATTGTATCCTTTGGAGCATTGGCTCAGGTTGTAATACGAATGATGGAGATATATGAGATAATTGTATCCTTTGGAGCATTGACTCAAGTAATAGAGTAAATTATGAAATGAAGTGAAAGAAAGAGAAAGAGCTAATAAAATATACCCTTGTCGGGTCATTGTTGTGTTTGATATTGTCTCCCTCATTGGGATGTTGAGATTACCGTTGATGTTCCCTTGCCGGGATTTAATTTTTTTATTGATGTTCCCTTGCCGGGATTTAATTTTTTAATAGATGTTCCCTTGCCGGGATTTAATTGTTTAATTGATGTTCCCTTGCCGGGATTTCTATTTTATTCTGCTTACTCCTTGCCCTTGTTTGTGATTGTTGTTTGGGTGAGAAAGAGTGTTAAAGCACGAAGGGTGATGTCGTGCACTATTTGATATTGTGAGGAAGAGTGTTAAAACACGAAGGGTGATGTCGTGCCGTACGATGTACCTTTCCGTACCGATATTCATTGATTATACTGTGAGGAAAGAGAGTTAAAGCACGAAGGGTGATGTCGTGCATTGTTTGATATTGTTCCCTTGCCGTTGTTATTATTTCTATTTTGTTCACTCCCTTACCCTTGTTTGTGATTGCTTTTTGGGTGAGGATGAGCGCTAAAGCACGAAGGGTGATGCTGTGCATTGTTTGACATTGTGAGGAAAGAGTGTAAGGCATGAAGGGTGATGCTGTGTCGTACGATGTGACATTCCGTACCGATATTCATTGATTATACTGTGAGGAAAGAGAGTAAAAGCACGAAGGGTCATGCCGTGCCATGATTTACATTGTTTACATTATACATTGCATAGTGAGGACGAGAGTAAAAGCATGAAGGGTGATGCCGTGCAAGTTTGTGATTTCTTGTCCTTA
Source organism: Nicotiana knightiana (assembly GCA_005239525.1). Classification (NCBI taxonomy): domain Eukaryota; kingdom Viridiplantae; phylum Streptophyta; class Magnoliopsida; order Solanales; family Solanaceae; genus Nicotiana; species Nicotiana knightiana. The sequence goes on along the minus strand of ML406778.1, from coordinate 4,077 downwards.
TTGAGATTTCTTATATGAAACTGTTATCTCCTAACAGCATGTTCCCCTTCCTTTATTAATTATTTTCTCCCTATATTTCGTATTCGTTGTATATATGTATATCTATTTATTTGAACTACACAGGTTTAGTTGGTAGTCTGGTTCTAGCCTCGTCACTACTTTGCCGAGGTTAGGCTAGGCACTTACCAGTACATGGGGTCGGTTGTACTGATGCTACACCTACACTTCTTTATGTTGTGGAGATTACGCAGCCGGACCCGAAGGACATCATTAGTGGGAGTGTCTTCCAGCTTATCATAGAGGCTTCAAGGTATACCCGCTGGCGTTCGTGGGCCTTGACATCTCTTCCATCCCTTTTGTCTTCGATTTTGTCTCGTTCTTTTTTTTTCCTCTAGCTTTGGAGGCAGACATGTATTTCCTTCCAGACTTGTATTTAGCACTCTTATAGACAGCTCGTGAGTTTGTGACTCCACGTTTTGGGAAAGTTTACGTGTTGTTGTATCATGTTCTCCTTATTTAGCTTGAGACCGTATTTATTTCCGCTGTTAAACTGGGAGTTGTTTAGTTTATCCTATTAAAGTGGTGTTAATATGCTAGTTTATCTATGTACGTTGGCTTGTCTACCGGGTTCAATGTTAGACGCCATCACTGCCCGATGGTGGGATTTCGGGGCGTGACACTTCCCTTCTCACCTTCATCAATTTACTCATCACTTGTTTGAAATTGCACAATCCTTATAATCTCCAAATAATGTTTTCCTCGGACTGATGTCAATTACCTTACGACAAATTTAACGTACAATACTACAGAGTGCGACATCGTTATAACTTAATACTACGAAGTGTAACATCATCGTAGTATAATACTGCATGACGTAATATCGATGTAATATTGCGGGGCGTAACATCATTCCCTGCTTTGGAACATTCGTCCTCGAATGTTGGCTGATGCACTTATCATTTTCATAACTTATAGCCCTTGTGAATACCTTAATACTCTTCTTTCTATTTAGGAAATTGTTTTTTGAATAAATCCAATGGCCAGGGCATTCCCCCCTTTAGGCCTCTTTCCCACGCCATGACTTGTGATCAAATTCCTTCCCATATTGTAACTGTTTCTACCTTCCATCATGCAGTTTGTATGACTCTAACCTTGTAGTTGCGCCTATATGACTCTTCTCTAATTTTTTTTCCTCCAGCTTTTAGTAAATCTTAGGCCTCACTTTGCGAATATTGCTATATCTTATTTTGTAGACTTGGTTATCCATTCGTATGACTTTACTGTACCTACGTCGGTCATACTATACCATAACTCTTACCTCGATTTCTTGTTACTGAGGTCTGCTACTAAATCCCAGGTTACTTTCATTGCTTATCCCATACGTATAAATCTATGTCCGCTAATACTTCCACATTACTGTTCATCTTAAGAATGATGTCCTAATATCCTCTCACACTTTATAACTTTTATCCATCCATTGTTAATTTACCTCAATTTTGATCCATAATCCACCCCTAATAACTTAACCTTTTATGTAATATTGCCGCTAGGATTTACATTTTATCGGGGAATATCTGAAATGATTACATTTATTGACATAGGGCGATACCCTGCTTTCATAACCGTATCTCACAGCATCCCAATGTGATTCACCTTGCGTGGGTATTTTAATCATGTCCAATTCATGAGATCCCTTTCTTTTCTTTGTCAGGTCATTACATTATCGAAGGCCCAAACGTCATTCTTTGTCTATAACAATTACACCCTCATTCTATTAGCAGGGCAGCATTCCATCTCTTCTAAATGTTACTAGTCTTAGACTCCTTTGAGTTTATTCATAGTATAGTGAGCTTCGTATAACTTAGAGAAATCATATGCACTTCTTGTTTTCATGGGCTTAATCTTGAGGACTTATCCATTTTTGTTACCTTCTCACTCGCCTGTTCTTATCCTTACTCATGTTTCTAGAACCTTGTCGCTTCACCATACTATAGCTTGCGACCTACACATATCTATTTATATTACTTGCAACTTTTAGCTTGCTTGCGTCATAAATTTGCTTATGTTATTTTGGAACATCAAGCAAGACATCACACCGTCTCTATCTCTTCTTTACTTTCTTAGTCAGGCTTTTTGATACCTATACCATTGGCTAGAAAATATACTACTGATGATGTTGCTATCATTTCTGGATACTGAATACCAGCGCTTCTAGTCTTTTACCTGATGTATGGACCACTCTCATCCTTCTATACTTGAGTAATTCGTATGTTGTTCACCTTTAGATTACTTATTTTAAAATATCACCTCATATTCTTCTATCTCCCTTTCATAACTTCTAATATTAAGAGTGATTCTACAATGTTCTCAATCACGATGTCCATAATTTCCTGGGTCCAATAATCAAACTCATGATTTACTTGGGTGATGTAATTCTTTAGTTTCCTCTTTCCTATGATCAACCTTTATGTAGGCTTAAGCTACCTTCCGATCTGCGGCTCATAGTGTTAGTTATTACTTTAGCCCTTCAAGGATGCTATGGAATATCCATGATTAAATCTTCTAACAATTCGATCCTTTTCCTATGACCTGGGCTCAATTCCTTCAATTAACTTAATCCAGAATCTTCTATGGCTATATGATTTTTAACATATATGCTGCACGGATAATACTCCAAACTCTTAAGTGCGTTCATAACGTAACCAACTCTGGATCATTAATCAAATAATTTCTTCTGTTCCTTTTCAGCTTTCTTTAAACGTAAGCTATTACTTTTCCTGGTCTTTCTGCCCCCTTGTTATGTCCATACTTAGCTTATCTCAGTGCCCACACATATTGAAATTCCATACAACTCATATGATTTTGAATATCACTTCTGATTTTACTCCATGTTCACTAGCCACGGTAGGCGCCACTTTCTTAGGGAGTGTATACAATGTTGTTTTGAGACTGTTGTTATAAGACAATTTCTCTTTAGGTCACTGAGTTTAAGTTTCAGCCTTCTTCCTTATTTTCCTTAGCTAGTCTTTCATTGTAGTACTTAGGGAGTATCTTCTGACTCTTGTAAAGCTGCGAGCTTATTAAATTGTATACTTGACGAACCTTCTGATGTCCTTCCTTGCCTAGTCACGACTAGGCTTTTCCTGAACCAACTACTAACTACTCGTCGGCCCATTCTCATATCCATATTCCGCGTAATCTTTCTTGGGTTATTTCCTTGTCTTAACTTACCTCACATACTGGCTCCTTATCTATTAATAACATCCCGAGCAGGAACCTTTATTTTCCTTTACTTGGCATCGTGTTTGAAAAATATTTTTGAATCATAGCATACCTGTAGGATTTGAATAAATGCAATCTCATCCCTTTCTCATTTTTGGCATATTTTCATATCATCGATGAGCCTTACTCGCCTTGCGATAATCCTTTTGTACCAAGGATAACAAAATTCTCACTCATGATGGTGACACTTAGTTTAATTGGCACATACTGTCCCTTAAGCTTAACTTTTCTCATATCGCTTGCTTTAGGGATACGTCTCCCTGAATGACCATTCTCTGAATTCATCATGGATCTCCTTCTGTTGTCCATTATATTGTTTCAGGAATGCAATACGAAATTCTCATGATGCTGACGATTGTTAAATCACTCAGTTCCTAATTCATGTTTAGTTTATCCTGTTCACCAATCCATACTGGTTCTATTACTTTGGGGTCTAACTTTTCTCTTTTGGTAATCGCGTTAGAGCTATGAACTTATTTCTCGAAATGAGGACATGACCGTATGGCCTATACTCTCTTGTTGTCCTAAGGTCTGTCACCTCTCGTCCCTTCCTTCGCTTGATTATAAATTCTGTAATACTGTCATCTTTTGATCTACCGTTGTCATCCATGTATCATATCTTACTCATAATGCTTCATTAACTCTTTTCTTATTTCCAGCTAACATTTATGCCTTATCACTTTATTCTGAAAACTCGAATCAAGATAGTCTTTTGCTTTTAGCTCCCTTTTGCTCCATTCAGTGGTTGTTCGGGTTTCTTAACGTTCTTGCTCTACTAGGGACGCGAGCCACACT
>ML406777.1:31414-51360 GCA_005239525.1 Nicotiana knightiana | reverse complement strand
ATTAAAGCACATAAAATGCGAGGGATATAATGCTTAAAATCACGAATTCTAGCCACTCATCATCTCCCAAAGGCTATAAAGTTAGGAACAAATTTCACTTTTATTCAACTCTGTCGTGCGACTTTTTTTCTAAAAACTGATTGAACTCTTCTACTCTTATTCTCTCGCAGATGGCAAGAACGCATACCGCTTCTTCAGCTGAGCTGCATCCAGAGCCTCCAGTAGCAACTCCTACGAGGGCCAGAGGTCGAGGCTAAGGCCATGCTAGAGGTCGAGGTCGAGGCCATGCTAGAGGTTGAGGCATGGGTAGGACTCATCCCAAAGCCCCGGCAGCAGCCCCAGCTGTGGAGACTCAGGTAGAGTTCTACGAGGAGGTTCCATCCCAGATTGTTCTTGCTGGTCCAGCTCAGGTCCCGAAGGGGTTTATTGCCACCCTAGTGCTTCAGGATGCTTTTGTCAGTTTGGTGGGCCTTATGGAGGGTGTGGGACAAACTGGCGCATTTCCATGGCACCAGCCTTCTCCCAGGTTGGAGGAGGATCCCAGACTCCTGCTACTCACACTCCGGGGTAGATGGCTCCCTAATAGCAGACTCCAGTAGCTCATCCAGTTGGAGTAGTTCAGCCGGTTGCTGCGGCACAGATCGGTGATGGGTCCGCTGTGTCTTCTGAGGCTTTGTGGATATTGGATAGGTTTACCAAGCTCTTTCTAGTTCATTTCAGTGGTGCTACTTTAGAGGATCCCCAGGAGTATCTTGATAGTTGTCATAAGGTTCTTTGGAACATGGGTATATTGGATACCAATGGGGTCAACTTTGTTGCTTTTCAGATGACTGGTTCTGCCAAAATGGTGGAGGGATTATTTGTTGACCAGACAAGCTGGGTCACCTACTCTTACTTGAGACCACTTCTCTCAGCTCTTCCTAGAGCAGTTTCTGCCTATCACCTTGAGATAGGAGCACCTCGCTCAGTTCGAGCGTCTCCAGCAGGACAGTATAACTATTACTCGGTATGAGACCCATTTTGTGGATTTGTCCCATCATGCTTCTTCTGCTTCCCACTGAGAGAGAGAAGTTGAGGAGGTTTATTGACTGACTTGCTGAGCCTATCATATTGCATATGGCTAAGGAGACTGGGAGTGAGATTTCGTTTTCGGCAGCTACCAATGTTTCCAAGCGAGTCGAGATGGTTCTTGCACAGGGAGGTCAAGGGTCTGTCAAGAGACTTCATCATTCCGGTGGGTTCAGCGGCGCCTCATCGGGAGGCAAGGGTACTTTTGGTAGAGGCCATCCTCCCAGGTTGTTCCATTCAGCGCTTCAGGAATCCCATAGTGCTTTAGGGAGTCATGCTCCTTATGTGCCTCCTTCTGGGCAGCCAGCCTACAGTGCACCACCAGTTCCTATCAGTGCACCTCCTATTCAGAGTTATTATCGTAGTCAGCCAGCCCGTTTGGATCAGTCCCAATTTCCACAGCCACAGTGTTAGGATGAATGTTACGAGTGTGGCAGTTATGGGCATATCAGGAGGAACTGTCCAAGATTATTCGGCGTTCTGCCACAGCATCAGGGTTCTCGTGCCATGGTTCTAGCACCTGCACCGCCTGCTCAGCCAGCCAAAGATAGGGGTCAGGCAGCCAGAGGTAGGGGCTAGACTGTTAGACGTGAAGGTCAGGCCGTTAGAGGTGGAGGCCCGCCAGCTAGGGGTCGTCCTAGGGATATGGTTCAGAGTAGTGGGGTCTAGCCCCGATGTTATGCTTTTCCAGCCAGGCCTGAGGCTGAGTCATCTTATGATGTTATTACAGGTACTGTTTCAATTTGCAGTAGAGATGCTTCAGTCCTATTTGATCTGGGGTCTACTTACTCCTATGTGTCATCTTATTTTGCTTCATATGCCTCGTGATTCTTTGAGTTCCCCTGTATAGGTGTCCACACCTGTGGGGGACGATATTGTTGTAGATCGTGTATATCGTTTGTGTGTGGTCACTATTGGGAGTCTTGAGACTAGTGTAGATCTTCTAGTCCTCGATATGGTTGATTTTGATGTTATATTGGGTATGGATTGGCTGTCATATTATCAGGCTATATTGGACTTTCACGCCAAGACGATGACCTTAGTCTTACCGGGGTTTCCTCGATTAGAGTGGAAAGGGACTCCTCATCATTCACCAGCAGGTTTATCTCTTAAATGAAGGTTCGGTGTATGCTCAAGAAGGGGTGTTTGGCTTATTTGGCTTATCTTCGTGATTCTAGTGCAGAGGTTCCTTCCATGGATTCCATGCCAGTTGTTCGTGAGTTTCTAGAGGTATTTCCTACAGACCTGCGAGGGATGCCGCCGGACAGAGATATTGATTTCTGTATTGATTTGACTATGTACACTCAGCCCATTTCCAATCCGCCATACCGGATGGCCCCACCAGAGTCAAAAGAACTGAAGGAATAGTAGCAGGATTTTCTTGATAAGGGCTTCATTAGACCTAGTGTCTCGCCCTGGGGTGCACCGTTGTTGTTTGTGAAGAAGAAATATGGGTCTATGAGGATGTGTATAGATTATCGGTAGTTGAACAAAGTCACCATCAAGAACAAGTATCCATTGCCGAGGATTGATGACTTATTTGATTAGCTTCAGGGTGCTAAGGTGTTTTCGAAGATTGATTTGAGATCGGGCTATCATCAGTTGAGGATTAGGGCATCTGATGTCCCTAAGACAGCTTTTCGGACTCGGTACGGGCATTACGAGTTTCTAGTGATGTCTTTTGGGTTGACGAATGCCCCAGCAGCATTCACAGATTTGATGAACCGAGTGTTCAAGCCTTATTTGGACTCATTTGTGATTGTGTTTATTGACGAAACCTTGATCTACTCTCGCAGTCGAGAGGAGCATGAGCAGCACCTTAGGATTGTGCGTCAGAATCTGAGAGACAACCAGTTGTATGCTAAATTATCAAAGTGCAAGTCTTGGTTGGATTTAGTCGCTTTCTTGGGCCATGTTGTATCAGCGGAGGGCATTTAGGTAGATCCTAAGAAGATTGAGTCAGTCCAGAACTGGCCTATACCCACCTCAGCCATGGAGATCAGGAGATTCTTGGGTTTGGCGAGTTATTATCGTTGATTTGTAGAGGGGTTTTCATCTATAGCAGCCCCATTGACCAAGTTGACCCAGAAGGGTGCCCTGTTCAGATGGTCAGATGAGTGTGAGGCAAGCTTTCAGAAGCTCTAAATAGCTTTCACTACAGCATCGGTGTTGATGTTACCATCAGGTTCTGGATCTTACACGGTATATTGTGATGTTTCCCGTGTTGGCTCGGGGCAGTGTTGATGCAGGAGGGCAGGGTGATTGTATATGCGTCTCGGAAGTTGATGGTCCATGAGAATAATTACCCTGTCCATGATTTAGAGTTGGCATCCATTGTTCATGCGGTTAATATTTGGAGGCACTATCTTTATGGCATGTCGTGTGAGGTTTTCACGGATCATCGCAGCCATCAGTATTTGTTTAAGCAAAAAGATATCAATTTGAGGAATAGGAGGTGGTTGGAGATATTGAAAGACTATGATATCAACATTTTGTACCATCCTGGGAAGGCCAATGTGGTGGTCGACGCAATGAGTAGGAAGGAAGCGAGTATGGGCAGCCTTGCGTTCATTCCAGTTGGTGAGAGGCCACTAGCATCAGATGTTTAGACTTTTTCCAACTAGTTTGTGAGGTTGGATATTTCAGAGCCCATCTGTATTCTAGCTTGCACAGTCGCTCGGTCTTCCTTTTTTGAGCGTACCAGAGATCGGCAGTAGAAGACCCTCATTTGTTGGTCCTTAGGGACACAGCATGGCATGCTAGTGTCAAGCAGGTTACTGTTGGAGATGACGGATTCTTGAGAATGCAGGGTCGTGTTTGTGAGACTAATATGGATGGGCTTCGTGAGTTGATTCTTGAGCAGGCTCAGAGTTTCCAGTGTTCTATTAACTCGGGCGCTGCCAAGATGTACCAGGACTTGCGGTAACATTATTGGTAGAGGAGTATGAAGAAAGATATAGTTGCTTACGTAGCTTGGTGCCTGTATTTTCAGCAAGTAAAGTATGAGCATCAGAGACCCGATGGTTTGCTTCAGCAGATAGAGATTCCTGAGTGGAAGTGGGAGCATATCACTATGGACTTATTTGTTGGACTTCCATGGACTCAGAGGAAGTTTGATGTCGTTTGGGTCATTCTGGATAGGCTGACTAAGTCAGCGCACTTCATTCCTATGGCAGTTACCTATTTTTCAGAGTGTTTGGAAGAGATTTACATTCGTGAGAACGTCCGTCTTCACGGTGTGGCCGTGTCTATCATTTATGATCGAGGTACGTAGTTCACCACGCATTCATGGAGGGCAGTACAGCGTGAGTTGGGTATGCGGGTTGAGTTGAGCACAGTATTTCATCCTCAGATGGATGGGCAATCTGAGCGTACTATTCAGATCTTGGAGGATATGCTCCGTGTATGTATTATCGACTTCAGAGGATCGTGGTATCAGCTATTTCCCCTTGCAGAGTTCTCCTACAACAACAGCTACCAGTCGAGCATTCAGATGGCTCCCTATGAGGCATTATATGGTAGACGGTATCGGTCGCCAGTTGGGTGGTTCGAGCCGAGGGAGGCTCGGTTGTTGGGTACTGATCTTGTATAGGATGCCTTGAATAATTTCAAGATTATACAGGATCGATTTTGCACAGCTCAGTCCAGGAAAAAAAGTTATGATGACCGTAGAGTTCGTGATGTCGCATTCATGGTCGGGGAGAGAGTGTTGCTTCGGGTATCACCCATGAAGGGTTCCATGAGGTTTGGGAAGAAGGGAAAGCTGAGCCCTAGATACATCAGACCTTTTGAGATTCTCGAGAGAGTGGGAGAGGTGGCTTACAGTCTTGTGTTGCCTCCGGGGTTGTCAGCAGCTCATCCGGTATTCCATGTTTCCAAGCTCCGGAAGTATCACGGCGATCCGTCCCACGTGTTAGATTTCAGCTCTGTCCAGTTCGACAAGGATTTGACTTATGAGGAAGATCCAATGGCTATTCTAGCCCGGCAGGTTCGTCAGTTGAGATCGAAGAGTTATCCTTCAGTCCGAGTGCAGTGCAGAGTTCAGCCCGTCGAGGCAGCTACTTGGGAGTTCGAGTCGGATATGCATAGTAGATATCCCCACCTATTCACTAGTTCAGGTACTTTTCTACGTCCGTTCAAGGACGAACGGTTATTTCAGAGGTGGAGAATGTGATGACCCGATAGGTCATCTTATAGTTTAAACATAATTCTGTGATTTGAAACCTTTAGAAGTAATGTTTTAGCCTTTCTCGATATGGGTGCGCAGTCCGGGCATCTTTCCGAAAAGCTTTTATGTTAAAAACTGGTAAAAATAAGAAATTTTGCCTAAAAAATTTATTTGAGTTGACTTCGGTCAAGACTTTTAAAAAATGGACCCGGATTCATATTTTGACGGTCCCGGTGGATTTGTATCGTGATTTGTGACTCGGGAGTATGCCCGGAATCGAAATTAGAAGTCCCTAGCCTGAGATATCGGACTATGTCGAAATTTGAAAGTTGAAAGCTTAATGAAATTGAAGTGTTTAACCAAAGTTTGACTTTTTAGATAACGGATCTGTATTTCGTTCTGAAACCCGGTATAGGTCGAATACCATAATTATGACTTATCTGTGAAATTTGATAAAAACGGAGTTGATTTGATGTGATTCGGACGTCCAGTTGTGAAAATAGGAATTTCAAAGTGTTCTTGAAAACTTCATGTGATTTGGGGTTAAATTCGTAGTTCTAGGTGTTATTTTGGCGATTTGATCGTACGAGTAAGTTTGTATGATGTTTTTAAACTTGTGTGCACTTCGGTTTAGAGCCCCTAGGGCTCAGGTGAGTTTCAGATAGGCTACAGAGTAAAAATGAGGACTTAGAACATTGCTGGTGCATCTGATCTGGTGCAGGCCTCTAATCTCGCATTTGCGAGATCAGACATCAAAATTGCGAACCCTGCAGGTTCTGCATTTACGAGCCTCTCATCGCAAATGCGAAGAGAAGCTGGGCCAACAATTTTTACATTTGCGAGTTTTCCTTCGCATTTGCGAAGGGAGTCCGGGAAGGGCAATGATCGCAAATGCGATCATTGAGTCGCATTTGCAAAGATTCAAGGTTGCATTTGCGAACTTATATTTGCATTTGCGAAGGCAGAAGAAGTGTGAAGGGCTTTGGAGTTGCGGTGGATCCTTCATATTTGCGAGCTTCGCTTTTGCGAAGCTCAGGTCGCAAATGCAACATCTGCAGCTGTGTATAAGTGACTTAGGCGGAATTTTTCTCCTATTCTTCAAATTTTCAAATCCTAGAACCCTAGAGGCAATTTCTCCAAGACCAATTCTTCCCCAAAACTTTGGTAAGTGATCCTAACCCACTTTCTTTCAATTTCCCATCTCTTTTCATGAATTTCCGACCTAAAATCTAGGATTTTCATGGTAGAAATCGGGGGTTTGAGTAGAATCAGGAATTTTTGGGAAATTGGGATTTTGACACCAAATTGAGGTTGGATTTCAAAACTAATTACATAATCGGGCTCGGGGGTGAATGGGTGAATGGGCTTTGGTCTGAACCTCGAGTTTGACCTAGTGGGCCCGGGGGTCGATATGTGACTTTTGGAGGGAAAGTTTGGGGAAATCAACATTTATGCATTGTAATTGATTCCTATAGAAATAATTGATGTTATTGAGTTAATTGTGGCTAGATACGAGTGGTTTGGAGGTGGATACTAGAGGAAAAGATGTAATTGAGCATTGAGTAGCATGTGGAGCAAGCTAAGTGTTGTGCCTAACTTTGACTTGAGGGATTAGGAACCCTTGCCTTAATTACTATATGAAAATCATGTGAGCGGTGTATATGTGAGGTGACGAGTACTTATGCACCGCCTTTATCTGTCTTGCATGTTTCTTTTTCGTTCCTCTTATATTGTTTCCTTCCCTGTCTTAACTATTACATGTTTTACTTGTATTTCCATGCTTAATTGCTACTTGTTAGACATCGTTTCTCCTTGTTTAAGGTATTAGATATCCCGTAGCTTCATTGGTGCTTTTATGATATATTCTGGATTGGTCTCACTAAGTAGTATTACTTGTGTAAGGTTTATAGAGTACAAGCTTCCCATTTGCTTTGTGTTGAAGTTTAATTATTGCAAAAGGTTTTGTGTTAAATTATGAAATTTCTGTACTTACTGAGTAATTGATATTGATATAGTGGAATCAGGATGCACGCTGCAACAGGTGAAATAAGGGTGATATAATGAGGAGGAATAAGGGTGAATTGATATTATACGGTGGGATTGGGTTGCACTCCGCAACAGGTGAAATAAGAGTGAATTGTGTTGAAATAAGGGTGAACTGTGATTGTGATTATTATGATATGGTGGGATCGGGTCGCACGCCGTAACACTTTTATTTATATTTTGTTATTATGTTATTAAGAGAAAATAAGGAAGGATTATGATATGTACGGTGGGATCGGCTTGTGCGTCGCAATAATCTATATGCTTATGTTTTTATTTGATTGTGTTAGTTGTACGGTAGTCTTGAATTGCACTTAAGGATTTAGCTGAACGATGATGCAATACGTTGGGCACAATATTTACTCCTTGCAAGTTACTGTTGTACTTTATTCTGTCTTCATTTCTGCTTTTATTATTTACTGTATGAAGATTATATAGTGAGTGTCCCGCCGTAGCCTCGTCATTTCTTCGTCGAGGTTAGGCTCAGCACTTACCAATACATGGGGTCGGTTGTACTGATACCGCACTCTGCACTTCCTGTGCTGATTTTGGAGCAGGTTGTGGCTGATCGAGAGATTGGTTGTACACTTCATTGCTAGGAGACCCAAGGTAGTCCTGTTGGCGTACGCAGGCCCTGGCGTCCCCTTCTATACCCCTATACTTTGTTGTTTTTCCCTTATTTCACAAACAGTTGTATTTTCTTTCGGACAAATACTTGTAGTAAAATTTTAGTATGTTCGTGAATTGTGACTCCGGATTCTGGATAGTAATATATTCGCGTTTATTTCGATTTAGTATAGCTTGGTTGCTGATAATCACTTAAATGTAAAGAATTGGCTAAATAACCTCTAATGTTAGATTGCCTAGTAAGTGTAACGGCGCCATCACGGTCACGACGGTGGGGATTTCGGATCGTGACACTTCTTCACAAGGCCTTGCCGATCGCAACAATTGAGAAGTTGTTATATTAGATTGGAATTCATCGTCTCCGAAATATCAAGTGATATTTTTGTCAGAGGGAGTATAGCACGCGATGTACTCGTTTTTTCTTAGCCAAAGTTTTATTCCACTGGATATTCCTGATAAGAGTTTTAATGAAGCAGCAAGCAATGTGTACTACTAGATATGTGTACTCTTTTTCCTTCACTCGAATCTTTTTTCCCACAGGGTTTTTTTCTAATAAGGTTTTAACGGGGCACATTATCTATGACATCCAAGGGGGACTGTTATGAAATATTATATTATGGTGGATGTCCATAACTCCTAAACGAATAACACTCACTACTCTTCTCTATAAACCTCCAACTACTTCTTACCATTATGGTTGTAACTCTCATACCTCCATAACCTCACAAGGCATTGCCGACCTCAACAATTAAGAAGTTGTTATATTAGATTGGAATTCATTGTCTCCGAAATATCAAGTGATATTTTTTTCAGGGGGAGTAGCACGCGCTGCAATATTTTTTCCTTAGCCAAGGTTATATCCCACTAGGTTTTCCTGATAATATTTTTAATGAGGCAGCAAGCAATGCGTACTACTAGATATGTGTACTCTTTTTCCTTCACTCGAATTTTTTTTCCCATATGATTTTTTTCTAATAAGGTTTTAACGAGGCACATTATCTATGGACATCCAAGGGGGAGTGTTATGAAACATTATATTATGGTAGATGTCCATAACTCCTAAATGAATAACACCCACTATTTTCTCCACTAACCTCCCACTACTTCTTACCATTATAGTTGTAATTCCCATACCTTCATAACCTCCTCATGATCTTCCTTTATGATCTCAAATGTTTAATGTAATGTTTGTGACATTATTTTGTATACCTCTATGTAATACTATAAATAGAGGATGAAGTGATATTGTACACATTTGGAATACATGGAAGAAATAAGAATCTCTCCTCTCTTTCTCTCTATATCTGTTAGCTTGTTTTTCCTTGTTTTATATTGTTACTTTGAGCTTAGTTTCTTAACAATTAACTTGTTTTTGAGTATGTGTGTCGCTTGTACCTCATCTCAAGGAGTACCAAATTTTAAAAAATAATATATTATTATTATTTTAGAACTTGTTTTTGAGATGTATAGTAAAAGTTAAATAAAAGAGTGTAAAATTGTGAAAATGATAATTTTCTATCCTACTTAATTAACGCGATAAAGAAGAAACTCTTCCATAAAAGCCCTCAAGCATCTCTATGCAATATATTCAACTGAAACTTTATTCAGTTTTATAATTTTATTACTTTTATATCATACTTGTTTTTTCGTGTCTTCCAGAAATCATCCAAATTAGAGTGTTGATCTTTTTTCTTCCTGGAGGGATGGTATTGACCCAGATTTAGATGCTCAAGTCGAATTTGGAGGGATAGTTTAAAATGAGTAATGTTAACCATTCCTCCGTCTGAATCAAAATAAATGTTTTCGAACCTTCTCTTTAAAATTCAAAGTGGATATCCCTGTGCGAATCTCAGCAATTACTTTTTCTGATTCTACATATTGATCGTTTTGAACTAAAAGCAAAATTTTGGGTGAAATATTCACATTATGTAGAATATCTTCACTCTCAATAGTTACATACAAGTCTATAGAACATAGAAAGGCGGGATGCCCATGACGTGTACGTGTCGGATGAACCAAATCCTCATTGAATTTGATTTTTACATTAGATGGGGCTCGCACATGTTCTGCAGTACCCCCCGTGAATACTCCTCCATTATGAAAAGTTCTTAATGTTAATTGAGTACCCGGTTCTCCAATCGATTGACCTGCAATAATACCTACAGCTTCCCCCAATTCAACCAGGTCGCCATGGATAGGACTCCGGCCATAACATAATCGACAAATCCAAGATGTACTCCTACAAGTAAAGGGAGTTCGAATAGAGATTGGTTGTGTCCGAAAGGTTATGAATCGATTTAGNTACAGCTTCCCCCAATTCAACCAGGTCGCCATGAGTAGGACTCCGGCCATAACATAATCGACAAATCCAAGACGTACTCCTACAAGTAAAGGGAGTTCGAATAGAGATTGGTTGTGCCCGAAAGGTTATGAATCGATTTACAAGTCCAATGCCAATGTCTTGATTTCTAGTGGCAATACATCGCGGACCCATGTATATATCATCTGCTAATACACGACCAATTAATGTTTGGATAAAAATTCTTTCTGGCATCATCCCATTCTGAAGACTCGCAGAAATACCCCGGGCGGTGCCACAATCCGTTCGACGTACAACAATGTGTTGAACTACTTCAACAAGTCTGCGAGTGAGATATCCAGCGTCTGATGTTCGTACAGCAGTATCCACAACTCCTTTACGGGCTCCGTAGCAANCGAAGTAACAGAAAGAAAAGCAACGACTGGAGTGGGAGAGTCAGAGTCGAAAAGAGGATTCCTCACTTCTTTCTCTCATTCAAAACCGTGCATCAGACTTCCATCTCACACGGCTCCTAAGTGATAAAAGAAAGAAGAACCCATTTTCTTTCTTTTTTTATTACCTTCCTCGCGAATGAGAGGACATCAATTCAAATGCTGGATTTTCGAATTGAGAGAGATCAAGAATTCTCATCATTTCTTAGATTCATGGACCCAATTCAATTCAGTGGAATCCTTCATTCATATTTTTTTCCACTAAAAACGTTTTCTAAAACTCTTTGACCCCCGAATTTGGAGTATCCTACTTTCACGCAATTCACAGGGTTCAACAAGCAATCGATATTTCACGTAAGCCTAGTACCCTTGATAGATTCAAGTTCCAAGATTCTTAGTTAGCACTAAATTTTTATTATTTTTAAAGCAAGGGTTCATAATTTATGTTACATGTCGAAATTTAATTGAACTCATACCACAACGGCAGCATCTGCTTCTTTACTATTAATGGATTCTTGTTAAATTTCTAAGGGACGAAGTTATGGCTGCGTTTATAAATTGTTTCAAAGGATTCAACATTTGAATAATAGTTGATTGTTCTCTGAGATATATAGTTTTTTTGGTGATTCTATTTAATTTTAATGTTGTGATTAGTCTATATTTTCTGTCGTAATAGAAAAAAAAGTATTGCCATGTTCAGGTGGAAAAGGAAAGTTAAGCGCTTAATCGAAAGTTTGTATCCTTTATTTATTTTATCATTAGTAAAACAATTATTACGTTTGGTCAATCTATGTATTGTCATTCTCTTTTTTATTTAGGTCTCATACACGCTATATTATAGTTTCGGAAAATAATTAAATAGCTATTCGTATATATAAGAAAGTATTTAAATGATTATTGTTTGCAACGAAGTTTCATAGGAAAATAAAATTGCAATTACAAACAAATATAAGAAAAAAATAATTATTGATAAACATTGTGGGTTACAACTCTGTTTATCCCTTGTTTCTTTCTTCTGATTTATTATCAATAATTCGAGGGCCTTAACGGCATATTTCTCGTATGTAGAATGATATGCATCTTCTTGATGTATGATGATCAAGAAGCATGTAGCAACAATCCATTTGGATCTTGAATATTGCCAGAACTTTGAGCAAGACATATTTGGCATGTCTGTGATCTCTTAATGAATATTCCAAGAGTTTTATGAAATTTCAAAGATCATATATTTGATCTCTTTTTGCATATTCCGAGAGTTTATGGAATTGTTGAGATCATCTTTGAAGGACATATGTAACCTTATTTATAGGCATGAATTAGAGTTTGGATGGAGTAGCCACCAAGTAACCCTAATAGACTCATAATATTTCAAGAATCGTCTTGAATTTAAGATTTATCTTGATCTACTAAAATTTCAGTGTCTACAAATGTGCCTTACAAGGTTTATCGAGGTGTAGGCTTGCTGAAAATTGAAGACGAGACTTGAAGTATCCAACCATCATAACAGATAATCTTGAAACTTGTAGTTTTCGATTTGTAGGAGGAAGAGATGAAGGGCCGAACTAGTTACACTGGGCATGCCAATTTATTTGCAATAAATTATCAAGATATGAAAAATAAACTGCAATCATAAAATAGGAGAAAAGTATTTTTACTAATCAATTATGAGTACAATTTTGTTCCTCCCTTGATTCTTCTTTCCTGATTATCTCCGTGACTCGAGGGCAGAAGCAGCGTATTTCTCGAATGTAGGATGATGCAGACCTCCTGGGATGTATTTGATCTCCAGTTTCTTGAAGTATCCGATTGTCAAGAAATATCTGGCCATATTTTGATCTCTTTGTGAATATCCTAAGAGTTTATGAGATTTTTGAGACCCCTCTTCAAGGGAATATATGTCCCTTTATATAGGTGTGCGTTAGAGTTTAGGGCAAAGTAACCTCCAAGAAACCCTAATAGACTCTTAGGATTTTAAGAGTCTTGTAGTATCTTGAACTTAGGATTTAGCTTGATCCGTTAAAATTTTGATGTCTACAAATTCCCCCTACTTCAAGATTTGTCGGGGTGTTGGCTTGCCAAAAATTGAAGACGAGACTTGAAGTACTAGACTATAGCAACAAATGATTTTAAAACTTGTAGTTTTCGATTTGCAGGAGGAAGTGATGAAGGGAAAAATTGGTCCCACTGGACGTGTCAATTTGTTTGCAAAGAATTCTCGTAGGAAATAAAACTACAAATACAAACAACTATAAATAAATATGAATTTTATTGATAAACATTGCGGGTTACAACTCTGTTTATCCCTTGATTCTTTCCTCTGATTTATTATCAATAATTCAAGGGCCTTAGCGGCGTATTTCTCGTATGTAGGATGATATGCATATTCTTGATGTATGATGATCAAGAAGCATGTAGCAACAATCCATTTGGATCTTGAATGTTGCCAGAACTTGAGCAAGACATATTTGACATGTCTTTGATCTCTTAATGAATATTCCATGAGTTTTATGGAATTTCAGAGATCGTATATTTGATCTCTTTGTGCATATTCCGAGAGTTTATTGAATTCTTGAGATCATCTTTGAAGGACATATGTAGACTTATTTATAGGCATACATTAGGGTATGGGTGGAGTAGCCACCAAGTAATAATAGACTCATAATATTTCAAGAATCGTTTTGAATTTAGGATTTATCTTGATCTGCTAAAATTTAAGTGCCTACAACTATTCTTATATATTAGGAAAATGACTAAAATTATTATTTTGTCCAGTATAAACTTTATTTTTAAATAATAAAAAGACGAATGATATTTCGCTAATAGGCCTTCGTTCTTTATTCAACTTAAACTTTATTAAAGTTTTATAATTTCACTACTTCTATTTCACAAGATATTATACTTGTTTTTCGTGTCCTCAAGAACATATAACCCTAGTACAGTTGATGAATTCAGGTTCTATGATTCTTAATCAGTACGGAATTTTTTATAATTTTTTAAAGTATGTGTTCACAATCTATTTTACTGTTTACTATAAAAAATTGGATAACAGTTGAATTTATATATGATTTTAAAAATATGCGGATCAATTCATTACAAATGATGAATAACGTTAGATTAAACAGATAAAGAAAGTAATAAATTGTCAAACCAATTAAGGGGAGTGATCCCGGACTCAGTAACGGCTTAATGTAATGCCTACATTCGATCCCGGACTCACAACAATGAAGAACTGATGAACAAAAGTAAGAACTTTGAATAGCAGAGAAAATAAAAATATATTACTTTGATATGCGTGTTACAATATTCTTATGAATAATGATCTTTCCCCTTCATATAGTAGGGGAGTTTTACCTTAAGTACTTTCTAAAAGGTAAAAATCTTTCGTTACACTAATCACTGATACGAGCCGAGATTCGCACCTTGATATTCGTATCCCATCACTGATAAGAGCCGATATTCGCACCGTGATATCCGCTTGGATACGAATATCACTGCTATTTGTTAGTCGTGTGCAGCTGCTCGGTGATGCTCTCCAAAATCTCAACCCTTAATCGGACCTCGAGGATATGGCCCCGATATCCCCGAGGGCATGTGTTTGTCTTATCCTTGATACGAGGGGTTCTTCTTTCCGACTCCGGTACGTTACGGTCATCCTCACACTCCGCTCGGCTCACCCGGAAGTCGAGTCATGCAACAAGCTCGGTTTTAACCGTATATAGTTTATGTGTCGAAATTCAGTTGGACGCATAGCAGAAAAGCACCATATGCTTCTTTGCGATCGATGCGTTCTTATTAAATTATTAGTTATCCAATATGAACATTATTTTTAACGGGTAAACAATGATGATATTTCGCTAAAGATTTTTATACTTTTAATATAATGTAAATGTGTGTGCATACCAATACAATAACAAATTATTCTCTAAATATTACATCTTGAGTAGAACGTGCTAGCCAATTACAAGTTGGGAAATGACAGCACTTATATTTGCTAACATCTTGTATCTATAGCATTCATGGTTGGTAAAGTAAATAAAAGGTGTACACTTTTTTTTTTGTATTTAGTTTTCTTTTAATTTCTAGTATTTCTTAAAAATGAATCTAATTTTGTAAATAATGTTGATTGGACGACTCACATTTTGTAACAATAATTTTAGTAGAAGATATCTATAGTACTTGGGCAAAGATCTTTCTTCTACATAACTTGTTCCTATTTATAATTATGTTGGGTCGTGGGTATAACAGGAGGAACAAATTATGCCCGCTCCAGCATAACTTTAAAATGTTATGTCGCTTAATCTTAAATTTGTACAAAATTTTAAAAATAAAGACAAAAGTTAAATACTAGCCCGCAAAAGGAACAATGGTGCAAATTCTTAGAATCAAAATGTGAAGGAAAACTACAAATTAAACAACAGCAATTTTCAGAAACTACTATTAATTAGTGACTATTAAATTCTTATAACTATTATATACATAATTATTTTTTATAGCTACTATTTAGTTGTCACGGTAGTATATTCGTTGTATTCGTACTACTGTATTCTTGAATACAATAGCAGAAAAACGCATAAAAAGCCCCTTGCAATCCAGCTGTATGCACATGTATTAGCATGTTCGCGCAATGTATTTATGAATACAACAGCAAAAAGCGCCTAATATCAAGGCAGTTCAGTTGTACGTGCATGTATTCGTGCTTGTTATATTCATGAATACAACAATAAAAAAACATATATAATCAGGGCAGTCCAGTTGTACGCGCATGTGTTCACATGTATCCGCGCCATGTATTCATGAATATAGTAACAACAATCATTTTAAAAAATACGTATGTCCAGCTGTTTAAAAACGAAAATAATATCAATTAGTGTGATACGCTCCTAGTATAACTCAACAAAATCAGTTATAACATGCCTCATTATCAACCCAATTAATTAGAATAATTTTTTCAGTTGTATATAACTTTTGTATTTAGTGTGTTCCAATATTTTTTTTTAACTGTTGCATTCGTTAGATTCAATATTTTATATTCGGTGTATTCAAATGTATTTGGATTAATAGTATTTTAGCTATTCCTAATACATGTTATTACGGTTGTATTCAACATATTTCATTGGATGTATTCACTGAATTTCTATTTTTATTTAGTGTATTTTATTATATTCCACTATATTTAAAATTAAATGCATTCACTGTTTATATTCTGTTCTATTTTAATATTTGTATTCACTATATTTCAATGTTCATATCATGTATTCATGCATACTGTATGTACAGTATACATGAATACAAGCGTATTCAGCTGTATTAAAAAAATACAAACCTTCGAAATACATAAACACAGGCAGAAAAATATATTTATACAAAAATACAATATGTTTGAGTAAATTATTGCAATACAATGTATTTATATCATTGTATGTGACTAAATAGCAAAGAATACAAGAAAATTCGTCGGAGATGGCATTTTCTAGCCAAGACTCCTTGTATCGCTTCTCTTCCTCTTCCGTTACAATTTACAAAGCTTCCAATTCGACCACTTCTTTCTCTTTTCTCTCTTACTTACCGCGCTAAGAATCCCTCTTTCTCTTCGATCTCTCTGACGCCCTAGGTATCTCTAATTCCCTTTCTTGATTATAGGATTACTTTCATGTTCCTGATGTTGAAATTTTTAGGCTTTCTTTCATGATTTGTTTCTCTTTTGTGTACCTATGATTCGGCCTATTTGGGCGAGGAGAGAGAGAGAGAGAGAGAGAGAGAGAGAGAGAGAGAGAGAGAGAGAGAGAATCGTGTGTTAATTGAAAGAAAGAGAGAGAAAAAATATAAATAGCGCATTTCATGCCTCAATAGTAGTATATACCATAAGTACTTATTTTGTGATAAAATATAAAAGGTAGCTATAGAAAAAAATATTTGAAAATAATTTTGGTTCAAAATAAATAGGGTGTATACTGTATGAGGTAAAATTTTCATTAAACAATATGAAGAAATGAACGACCCATTAAGCTAGCTCAACCAAGAGAAAAGGGAAAGGGGTTTTTGGCATGGTGTGACAATGTACTTACACAATTGGCAGAAAATAGTCCTATTTATAGATATTGGCACCAAATAGCCCATAAATGTATATCACGACAATAATATGTACATCACAACTTTATTTTTCTTCTTTTTTGTATATTAAAATTTTATTTTCTATCTTTATTATCTAAAATATAAAATGATAAATAAAATTATTTAAATTTTATTTTTATCTCTATATCAATGTATGTCATAACAAAAATAATTATATTATTTATATATCACAGTGTATAACACATCAAATAATGTGTATACTAAATATATATTACAAGTTTATTTTATTTTTATTGTATATCAAAATGTATATAATTTTTTTATATATCAAAATGTAAATAAAAAATATTTTTTCTTCTTCTTATATTTCAGTGTATAACACATAGTTTCTTGTGGATAACTAATATATTTGCTAGAGATATATTGATATACAAAATGAGAATTAGATATATTATTTGTATATCATCGTGCATAACATATATGTGTATATCGACAAAATACTTGTATAACACATTTGAGATTGAAAACTCAAGTTCAAGATGACTCCACATGTGTACCCCCTATTGTATCCTGTGTATATCTCTATGTACATCAGTGATATCTCACGTATATCATGTGTATCTATGAATATCCAAGAAAATTTATGTTATATGTACGATATACAATGTGATATACACGGGCGTCCATAAAAAAGTTATGTTGTGTACACGATATACAAACTGATATACACATACGTCTTTAAAAACCTGACTGTGATATACACTGTTGTACACGATATACAATGTGATATACACATATCACAGTTGGATTTTTAGGTCTGATTTTTTTATCTGAAACCAGTCTAAATCAATTCTAATCTTGATCAAATTTTATATATATCCTCGTTTAGGTATTTTCAACCAATTCCAATCACACACACTCGTTCATCCAACCAAAAAAAGAAGAGAAAAGAAAAATAAAGTTGAAATATATTTTTTCTCTTAGTTTTGCTTCTAATTTCTCTGATGTGAGATCAATCTTACCTCTGTATTCCACTGAATTTTTTGCATAATTTACAAGAATTTTTGCTAAAGTATGAGAGCGAAAAAAAAGAGATAGAAGAAGAAATACAAGGAGAGAAAACATGAGGGAAGCCAAAATAAGCAAGTAGTTTTTTTTAGAGAGAATATATAAGAGAATAGTTTTTTTTTAAGATTTGACTATGTAATGCCAATTGTTTGGAGTTATCTTTGCCAAACCAATGTACGGCTAAAAAGTTTCTAATTCCTGTTATGTGATGCCAATTTTTATTTGAAATGAGCGGCCAGAACGGCCTAAGGTAGCACAATGAAGAGGAACGGGGAATTAGCGGCCCAACCAGTCCTCAATATTGCGCAACCCATGGTAAAACATGTTTGTCTTTAAAATTAGCCTACCAAAAGGTTTATTCATTAAACCTAAAACTTTGAAATAGTATGACTTGAAGTTATAATTAATTTACTCAAAATAGTCATAAAATTCTGTAGCAGTTTGTGACCTCATTTCCCAAGTTAGTCGTAGGAGATACTTGATTAAGTTATCATCTATTTATACTTTGATCTCTCAATCTTTTACTTCTTTCTAAAATATTCATTAGCATAGTAAGCATAAAATTTAATAAAACAATTAATTCTTTCTGATTTTTTAAAACGATATATATTTTGGAATTACCATTTAACAAGAATGATAAATAAATAGTACCGGAGGGACTATCGCTGATACATAATAGCAGGAAATATAATTCATCATAAACAATAAAATATATGAATAGCTACGACTAGAAAGCGTAAGTAGTGAAAGGTGGCAACTTCAACCATAAAGTTTGTAAATGTATGTGACTATAATATTTTTCCATTATACTATATATTTTTTCTGTCTATATGTACAAATTAAGTACGACAAAGTTGGGAGTTATGACAAGTAAAAAAGACATTGCCTATCTATAAGGTTAGACTACAATTAAATGTTGTAATGATTCGACCGATCGTTATGAGTATTTGTATTTCGTTTAGCTGCTTGAAGTCTCGAGTAGTTTCATATGGCATATTATGACTTGTGTGAATAGTGATTTTGGTCTTCAGGTGATTCGAGATTGATTCGGAAGAAAGATTCTCATGTTAGAAGTTTTAATTTGGAAGAGTTGACCAAATTTGACTTTTGTGTATTTGACCCCGGATCGGATGTTTGATAGTTCCATTAAGTTCATATGCTGATTTTGGACTTCGGTGTATGCTTGGATTTGCATTTGGGGTGCTTCTTGAAGGTTTTGGTGTTAATTGACGAAAGTTGGCAATTTGGAGTTTTGGAATGTTCATAAGTTTGACCAGGAGTTGACTTTGAAGATATCGGGTTCAAATTTTAAATCCGAGAGTTGGAATAGCTTCGTTATGCCATTTTGGACTTGTGTGCAAAATTTGAGTTCATTCCAAGTTGATTTAATATTGTTCGACACGAGTTTTGGAAGTTGAAAGTCTAAAAGTTCATTAAGTTGGAGTTGAAGTGTGATTCGTGATTTTGATGTTATTATGAGTGATTTGAGGCCTCGAGTAGGTCCGTGTTCTATTTTGAGACTTGTTGGTATGTTCGGACGAGGTCCCGAGGGGTTCGGGTGAGTTTCGAGGTGGTTTTAGATTATTCCAGATTGGCTTGGACTTTCTTGTTTCTACTGTTTGCTGATGTGTCTGTTGTTCTTCACGATCGCGAAGAAATAGCTGCAATCACGTAGTGATTTATGGAACTGGGATTTTTCTTCATCGCGTTTGCGATAGGTCGGCCATGTTCGCGTAGTGTTGGGACAAGTCTTCTTCGCATTCGCGTAAGGGAGAACGTGATCGCGTAGTGTGAGCTGGGAGCTGGAGGCCTTCTTCATCGCGTTCGCAAAGTTGGAGTCACATTTGTGAAGTTGTGAGTCGCGTTCGCCAGGAATGAGCTGCGAACGCGAAGTGTAATCTGGTGGCAGACGCATTTCCGATCGCGATGAGTATTTCTATTTAGTGGTTATAAGTACTCTATTTCATATCTTTGAGCTATTTATCACATTTTGAGTTATTGAGTTCAGATTTGGGCGATTTTGGAGGCAATTTTTACCACATGGATTGGGGTAAGTATTTTCTACCTGGTTTTGCTTATATTCCATGATTTTGTCTTCATTTTTGGCATTTGATTGATGATTTTAAAAGAGAAATTTAGGGACGGGTGG
>ML406777.1:0-30903 GCA_005239525.1 Nicotiana knightiana | reverse complement strand
GGGGTTGTCTAAACTTTCCTAAATAGAATTTTTGAGTTTTGAAAATTGATTTGGAGTCATATTTGAGTAAAATTAATATGGTTGGACTCATAATTGAATGTGTTGCTGGATTTTATGAGTTTTGTCAGGTTCCGAAGTGGGGGTTCGGGTTTGACTTTTTGGTTTACTTTGAGTAAATGTGTAAAGATTCGACCTTTATCTTTTGGTCCTATGGCCTTCTTTGATAACTTCGAGTTGCTTTGGGCTAGTTTCGAACCGGTTAGAGGATGATTTGAGCGAGATGGCGCTTCTAGTGCATTGATTTGGATTTTTTGAAGTAAGTGCCTTATTTAACTTCTTTGGTAAAATTTGTTCTACTAATTGACATTGTTTGCTACATGCGGGGATGATGTATATATAAGGTGACGAGCGTATATTCATGTGCCAGGGTTAATCATGCTTGGAGGTAAATGCTAGAACCAAGATTTAGCTTATTATAACTTGATTAAAACTCGATGGATTTTATGAACCTATTGATGTACTAAATTAGGTCATCACTATGCTTAATCACTAATGTATAACTATGACTGGTATTCTTGAGATATTGGATTCTATACTTGAGTTGAAGATCATTTTTGAGATTTGTTGAAATACTTGAGCAGTAAGATTCTTGATGTTTATTGAAATGTTATTGGCTTGAAAGTTGTGATTGATGTTCATTTGGAATATTCGCTTAATCACTCTCGTTAATGTTATTCACGCTTCCTACTGTGCTTGTTATTGATATACTTGTACTTGGGGAGGAAGAGTGTAAAGTACGAATGTTGATAAAATATTATTGCATACACATTATCATGTGAGGAAGAGTGTAAAGCACGAATGGTGATGACATGCCATCTCATTTACATTATCATGTAAGGATGAGAGTAAAAGCATAAAGGGTGATGACGTACCATTTCATTTACATTGTCATGTTTTCATTTACGTTATTATGTGAGTACGAGAATAAAATCATGAAGGGTGATATCGTGCCATTTCATTTACAGTATCATGTGTTCATGGCACGAAGGGTATTTTTATGCAGGCAAGGACGAGAGACATGCATTATGTGTGATATCTTTTCCTTGTGTATACATCCATACCTTTATCTTGAGTTGTTACTGTTGCACCTATGTTTTCTATGTGACTTGTCGTTGTTGATCGTCTTTGTTCTCTATCTCAATTGTTGATGTGTTGTCCATGACTTCTATCTGTTTAACTTGCAAATATCATGCTTTCCTTCTTGTTGTCGTATCTACATCCAAGTCGTTTCTTATTTGTTGCACATTCGTATAAGACTTCTACCATGTTAGTTATTCATGCCTTCTAATTATTTAGCTTATAAAGATCATGCTCTCCTTCATGTTTGTTATATCTATCTCTAAGCCTTCTACCATGTTAGCAAGTGAAATTTATGTTCTTCTACCTTAAATGCTATCATTACTTCCATGTCTCCTTTCTAGTATGTTACTGTTACCCATATGGACTGCGTTGTTTGTTATTGTTACTTGTGCATCACCCACTTTATCGTTATTATTATTGGCATTTCTTTCACATGGTTGGTACTGATATACGTATGCTCGGTAAGGAAGAGATATATACACAAAGGGTATTGTCGTGCCAATTGATTTGACTTACATTCATATATTTGGTGAGGTTGAGATAAATTTACAAAGGGTGTTGACGTGCCATTTGATTTGATATCTCGATACATTTCTCATACTATGAAAGTTATGAATTTACTACCGTGATTCGTTTGGTGATTCTTTTACTGCTTCACATATTAGTTCTTATACTCTTCTCTCTTATATTTTAGTATTGTTCTAGTGCTAGTCTATTGCACAGGTTATATTAGTAAGTATCTTTTAACTAAAAACCCTCGTCACTACTTCACCGAGGTTAGTCAAGATACTTATTGAGTACATGAGGCCGGTTGTACTCATACTACCCTTCTGCACCTTGTGTGCAGATTTTGGAGTTGGAGTTGTTGTGTATGGTGGGAGCTGGCATTAAAGATGTACATGCTTTCCGGTTATAGCTGCCACTTGTCCTTGGTAGCTTTTGATTTTTCTAATATGTTTATGTAAACATCAAACAGATGATGTATTTATTCGTACCAACTTTTGTAAATTCTAAGTCTTAGAAGTTCATGACTTGTACTACCAGTTTTTGGGATTTGTATAGAATGTTTAACTATTTATCCGTCATATCTTATTAGTTGATCTGAGTTTCCGTTGAATGTATTTGTCTTACCTAGGAGGTCAGGTTAGGTGCCATCACGACTAGGCAGATTTTAGGTCGTGACAAAGTTGTATGAGAGCTCTAGGTTCATAGGTTCTACGAATAAGGAGAAAATGTCTAGTAGAGTATTGCAGATCGGTATTATGACGTCCATATCTATCTTCGAGAGGCTACTGAGCATTTAGAAAAAAATCCTTCATTCTTTCTTTACCATGCGGCCTTGTTTCAGCTTGAAACCTATTATTTTGATTCTTTCTATTTGTGATGTTATGCACTCGGTATCAGTTATGAGCCGATGGTTATGATGTTGCAGACAGTTTACGAAGGGCTATGGATGCTTGATCATCATCGCGATGTGCGGTCTAGTCTTTGGAGGAGATGAAGTGATAGATCTTTCAGTCGTTCATTTGTGGTACGAAGTGGATTCTGGTGTTTGGTTTGTAAGCACGGACTTGGGAAGACATGATGGTGGCCTAGTTGTTGTGGTTATGGCGGGTTCATGGTAATGTGACGATTTGAGTATAGCCGGAGGGTTATCTTCTATGTGATGAGTTTGGATCGTGTGTTTCATTTGAGGTTTCCATTCGGTGGAATGCATACATAATCATTTCAAAGCTTATGGGGAAGTTTGCCTGACTATTGCAATGATGGGTATGCGCTTGGAAGAGTCTTCAGCGTGTTCTATGACCAGCATTGCATGAGTTTTTGAAGTATTCAGCTAAATACCCGTGCAAGATCGGGGCAGCTATGAAGATATTGTACTTTGGATTACCAACGATGTGTTCTATGGCTTCGAGCTAAGTGGGTGAGCATGCTATGACGATCGTATTGCAGGATCATGCGTTGTATCAGCTTCAGGGTTGAAGGATTTCTTGATTATTTCTTTGAATAGTCATGTGTTGGTGAAGCGCGAGTTACTCGGTGCGTATTAGCTATGAATTGAAGATAAGGGTAAGGTGAGTGGTTATCGAGGAGGTTCTGATGAGTTCAAGATCATATGTGGCACTTAAGGACTTCTGAATTGGTGAATGAATAGGGCTTAAGATCGGTAGTGAATGGTAACTCGATCTACGGTATTTCTATATCAAGAATGATTCTACATGGCAATATTGTAAGATGCAAGAAATGGCTTCGGATCCACAGAAGGTTCCTTTAGAGTAAGCATATCAGATTGAGTTACTTTCGAGTTGGCAGTCTGTGTGACTCGATTGAGTTAGAGGAGATCAGTTCTGATGACTCAATTATGTGTTGACGAGTTTTGAAGAATTCACCATGGTTATGGACACGGTCGGAGTTGATGTTTTGTATAGGTGTAGAAGCTATATTGGGTGTGGTGATGTTCTCCTGGATTGAGTTAAGTGAAATGTTCTCGATTGGTGAGATGTTCAATTTGCTTGTGGTTCAGAGTTGATTATGAGGTTTTCGTATGTTCACAAGTTAGAATGTTAGTGACAGCGAGCCGTGTGAGGTTGAAAGTTGCAAGTTCAAGGATGCAGTTTAGTTTTGAAGGGAATGATATGAGTTCTTGATGAAACATATGATTTCAGGTGTTTAAGAGAATGCTGGCACTATTTGATATCGCTGGAAGAGAGTGCGCCTGTTGGTAGGTGCATTTTGTTTTGACTTGTGGGTATTTTCTGTAAGATGATGGAGTATGAGTGACATAACATCCATTGAGTAGCGGTGTTGAGATCGGATATGAAGATTCTGGTATTCCTGAGGTCTACAGACTGGATGTTCAAGTAGGAAGACTATTCCTTGATTGCGAATGGTGAAGAAATTTTGAGGAATGGATAATTGACGGAGTGTTGTGGATAGGTTGCTATGGACTATTGCAAAGTTATTTACCTATTTGGGAATGATTAAAATGTGGTTTAGGGATTACTTGTGAGCCCAATGAGAATGTGTATTCTGTATCAAATCGTATTTGCTTGCTCTTGGGCCACTATTACCACATGTATATCAGCGGGCGGAATAGATGTTATTCGCTCCTTGGTCTATGTTATGTATTTCTCTCTTATCTATAATGGGTGGTGAAGGTTATATGATTTTTCGCACGCATATTGTAAATCCGTTTAGGCCTTACGGCATTATAGTCGAGATGGTCCTCGTGATGTTAACTTGCATACTGCATCATAGTTATGCTTGTCTTTCTCTGTATTGCTTATGCCTAATCATCTTCCCACAATTATATTTTATGCACTCTATCGTGCTTGATGTAACGCACATGTGATCAGTGAGCCCTAGCATTATGCTCAATGGGTACCCTTATGTGGATTGATATGATTGGATCGGGTTGCACACTGCAACGGTAATGTGATGAGATGTAACTCCTTATACTTATTTCGTGAATTTTCTTTCACATTGTTGAAAATAATTCGTAGGAAAATGTTCAAATTAACCTGCCTGCTTAACTTTCTTAGTAACCTTCTTATTTAAATTTCTTACTATTATTTGTCATGTCTGAATTATTACTTGTTGGTGTACTGGACCGCGTAGTGTGGGGCTCCATATGATATTTGGCGAGACGTGTCAGTTGGGCTGATTTTATTGGCTAAGATGAGGTTTCCAGACTTGAGATTTGCTCCATATGGCCCTAGTTGGACGAGTGAGCTTCTTGGCTTATTGATCAGATGAGCGGGTAAGATATTCTGCGTGTTTCTTTCATCATCGGCAGTGTATGAAGGTTTTGAACGAGGTTTTATTTGATATGAGTTTTACTACTAGTCCCGGATTTGATTTTGGGCAGCTATGCCGTGTAACAATTACTGTTGTGAGTATCTGAGTGATGTGGTATATCATGTAACTTTATCTTGGGTTATAGTTATGGCTTGATACAGCTTGTTCAGAACTTATACAGTATGTCGCTGTGAGATTCGGGTCTTGTAATAAATTTTGGATGTCAGAAATTGGATTCTAAGGTTTACGGACTGAGGTTGAAGTAAGGATCTCTAGTTATGTTGTGTTGGAAGGCTTATATGGATTGGCGTGACATGGTATCACCCCCCATATATGTGCATGGTAAGGTTACACCATGATTTGATGGCCTTGGAATGACTTTTGGCACGTTCAAGGACGAAATTATATTTAAGTGGGGGAGGATGCAGCGACCCGATCGACTGTTTTGAGCATTTGAATTTGGCTATTTGAATTCTTGAGTAGATTCATATGACATATTATGACTTGTTTGAATCATCAGTTTTGGTTTTCAGGTGATCCGGGATTGATTCAGAAGAAGGATTCTCATGTTAGAAGCTTTAAGTCGGAAGAGTTGACCAAATTTGACTTTTGTGTATTTGACCCGAGATCGGAGGTTTGATGGTTCCTTTAGATACGAATGGTTATTTTGGACTTGGGCACATGCCCGAATTTGCATTTGGGTGCTTCTTGAAAGTTTTGGCGTTAATCGGCGAAAGTTGGCAATTTGGAGTTCATAAGTTTGACTAGAAGTTGACTTTGATGATATAAGGTTCGTATTTTGGATCCGAGAGTTGTAATAGCTTCGTTATGCCATTTGGGAATTGTGTGCAAAATTTGAGGTCATCCCGAGTTAATTTGATATGGTTCGATGCGAGTTTTAGAAGTTGAAAGTTCAAAAGTTCATTAAGTTGGAGTTGAGGTGTGGTTTTGATGTTGTTATGTGTGATTTGAGGCCTCGAGTAGGTCCGTGTTATTTTTTGGGACTTGTTGGTATGTTCGGGCAGGGTCCCGAGGGGTGCGGGAAAGTTTCGAGGTGCTTTAGGATCATTCCGGATTGTCTTGGTCGCTTGGAGTTGCTAGTTTCTGCTGTTTGTTGATGTCTCTGTTGTTCTTCGCGATCACGAAGAAATGGCTGTGATCGCGTAGTGATTTATGGAACTGGGGATTTTTCTTCGTCGCATTCGCGAGAGGCCGACCACATTCGTATAGTTCTGGGGCAAGTCTTCTTCGCGTTCGTGTTTGGAGGAACGCGATCGCTTAGTGTGAACTAGGAGCTGGAGCTGCATCTCTTCTTCATCGCATTCACAAAGTTGGAGCTGCATTCATAAAGTTTTGATTCAATTTCTAGCCACGTTCGCGAGGAATGTGTCACGAACGCAAAGTGTAGTATAGTGTCAATCGCGTTTGTGCTTCACGATCATGAAGGGATTCCCACGTTCACGATGAATATTTATGTTTAGTAGTTATAAGTACTCTATTTCGGACATTTGAGTTATTTTATAAGATTTTGAGTTATGGAGCTCGGATTTGGGCGATTTTGGAAGCGATTTTCATCACATGGATTGGGTGATTTTGGAAGCGATTTTCATCACATGGATTGGGATAAGTGTTTACTGCTCGGTTTTGCTTATATTCCGTGATTCTATCTTCTTTTTTTGGATTTGATTGATGATTTCAAAAGAGAAATTGGGGTTTGTTTTCTAAACTTTCTTAAGGCAAATATTTGAGTTTTGAAAATCGATTCGGAGTCGGATTTGAGTGAAGTTAGTATATTTGGACTCGTAATTGAATGGGATGTCGGATTTTGTTATTTTTGTTGGGTTTCGAGGTGCGAGGCCGAGTTTGACTTTTTGGTGACTTTGAGTAAATGTGTAAAGATTCGATGTTTACCGTTTGAGTTTACTTCCTATGACATTATTTGATGACTTCGAGTTTCTTTTGGCTAGTTTTGAGCCGGTTGGAGGATTATTTGAGCGAGATGCCGCTTCTAGTGTATCGATTTGGATTTTTTGAGGTAAGTGTATTACCTAGCTTTGTTGGGGGAATTTTTCCTACTAATTAACATTGTTTTCTACAGGCGGGGGGTGATGTATATATGAGGTGACGAGCTAATATACATGTTCCACGGTTAATCATGCTCGGGGGTAAATTATACGATTAATTGTGCCTTGTAGAATTATGTGACTTTCATGTTTAATGTCTTACTTGACTTCTAGATTACTAAGAATATGAAATTAAATGGAAGAAGAAAAAATTTATCTTATTTTAACTTGATTAAAATTTGACGGATTTTTATGAACCTATATATGTGTTAAATTCGGTCATCATTATGCTTAATCACTTATGCATCGCTACGACCATTATTATTGAGATATTGGATTCTATACTTGAGTTGAAGATTATTTTTGAGACTTGTTGAAACACTTGAGTAATAAGGTTCTTGAGATTTATTGAATTGTTATTGGGTTGAAAGTTGTGATTGATGTTCGCTTGGAATATTTGCTTAATCACTATCTCTAATGTTATTCAATCCTCCAAGCTCGCTAGTTATTCATATACTTGTTCTTGGTGAGGAAGATTGTAAAGCACGAAGCGTGATGTCGTGCCATTTCATACATATTATAATGTGAGGAAGAGTGTAAATCACGAATAGTGATGTCGTTCCATTTCATTTACATTATCATGTGAGGATGCGAGTAAAAGCACGAAGGATGATGTTGTGCTATGTCATTTACATTATCATGTGGGGATGAGAGTAAAATCACGAAGGATGATGTCTTGCCATTTCATTTACATTATCATGTGAGGATGAGAGTAAAAATATGAAGGGTGATGCCATGCCATTTCATTTACATTATTACATTTTCATTTATGCTATCATGTAAGGAAGAGAGTAAAAACACGAAGGGTGATGTTGTTCCATTTCATTTACATTATCATGTTTTTATATTATCATGTGTTCATAGCACGAAGGGTGTTTCCGTGCAGGCGAGAACGAGAGACATGCATTATGTTGTGATATATTTTCTGTGTGTATATATTCATGCCTTTACTTTGAGTTGTTACTGTTGCACCTATGTTTTCTATGTGACTTGCCGTTGTTGTTCTGTCTCTGTCCTCTATCTCAATTGTTGATGTGTTGTCCATGCCTTCTATCTGTTTAACTTGCAAATATCACGAGTTCCTTATTTTTGTCATATCTATATTTATGCTGTTTCTTATTTGTTGCAAATTCGTATAAGCCTTATTCCACGTTAGTTATTCACGATTCCTAATTGTTTAGCTTATAGTGATCATGCTTTCCTTCATGTTTGTTATATCTATGTCTAAGCCTTCTACCATGTTAACTAGTGAAATTTATGTTCTTCAACCGTAAATGCTATCATTACTTCCATGCCTCCTATCTTGTCTATTATTGTTACCCATATGCACTGCGTTGTTCGTTATTGTTACCTATGCTTATCCCACTTTATCGTTATTGTTATTGGAAGTTTTTTCAGCTGATTTGTAGTGATATACGTACGCTCGGTAAGGAAGAGATAAATGCACGAAGGTGTTGCCTTGACAATTGATTTGACTTACATTCATATATTTGGTGAGGTTGAGATAAATACACGGAGGTACTTTATCTTATACTTGTATAAGGACGAACATGTACATGAATGGTATCGGAATTCATCAAGCTCATTCAATTGTGCCACCTTTAAGTTAGCAGCGACATCCCACTCAAGATTAAGCTTCTTCAATGCCCACATAGACTTGTGATCAAGTTCCACTGAAAAGTGACAAGCTTTCCTGAACACTGACCAATATAGAGACATACCAATCGGTGTTTTATAAGCCGTACTATAAACCCAAAGAGCATCATCAAGTTTCTTCGACCAATCCATCTAGTTGGCATTCACTGTCTTTGACAAAATACTCTTGATCTCTCGATTGGAGACTTCCACTTTCCCGCTTGCTTGAGGATGATAGGGGGTCCAGACTTTGTGAGTGACACCATACTTTGTGAGTAAGGTATCAAAAGCTTTGTTGCAAAAATTCGATCCACCATCACTTATAATGGCCCTTGGAGTACCAAATCTTGTGAAGATGTTCTTTTTCAAAAATGCCACCACACTTCGAGCTTTGTTGTTAGGTGAAGCCACGCCTTCAACCCACTTTGACACATACTCCAAAGCTACCAAAATGTAGGTGTTCCCACAAGAGCTTACGAACGGTCCCATGAAATCAATGCCCCACATATCAAAAATGTCATTTTCCAAGATGGTGGTGAGGGGAATCTCATTTTTCTTAGAAATACCACCGGTTCTTTGAGATTCATCACAACGCTTGACTAGATCACTAGCGTCCTTGTAGAGGGTAGGCCAATAGAATCCACAACTCAACACTTTGGCCGCCATTCTCGCTCCACCATGGTGACCACCATATGGTGAAGAGTAGCAAGACTCAAGAATTTCTACTTGTTCTTCCTCTGGCACACATCGTCGAATCACATCATCAGTACAAATTCGTAAGAGATAGGGTTCATCCTAATAATAGTCAGGGCAATCCCGTTTGAGCTTCTTTATTTGGTTTGAAGAGAACTCATTAAGTAAAATACCACTCACAATATAATTTGCTAAGTCGGTGAACCATGACATCCCGATCATTGAAATGGATAGAAGTTGCTCGTTGGGGAAGGAGTCATTAATCTCAAGGCAGTCATGTGGTCTCCCCTCCTCCTCCAAGCGAGACAAGTTGTACGCCACTTGGTTTTCACCGCCTTTGCAGTCTTGAATTGGTAGATTGAACTGTTGCAATAAAATCACCCACCGCATTAACCTCGCCTTTGAATTATGTTTGCTAATTAAGTACCGAAGCGTTGCATGATTGATGTGGACAATCACCTTTTTACCCATCAAGTATGGGCGGAACTTCTCCATAGAAAAGACAATAGCAAGTAGCTCTTTTTCGGTCACTATGTAATTGACTTGGGCATCGTTCATGGTCTTACTAGCATAGTAGACCGGATGGAAGATTTTGTTGATACTTTGCCCCAAAACCACTCCAACCGCCACATCACTTGTGTCACACATGAGCTCAAAAGGCAGGCTCCAATCTGGTACAATGATAATAGGAGTAGTAGTCAATTTGAAGTTGAGCAATTCGAATGCCTTCATGAAATCCTCGTTGAAATGGACTTTGGCATCCTTCTCCAATAGCTTACACAAGGGGTTCACCACTTTTGGAAAAATCCTTGATGAAACAACGATAGAACTGTCACGACCCGATTTACCCTCCGAAAGGCATCGTGACGGCACCTAGTCTCTATGATTAGGTAAGCCTAATTGCGGAACATATATTAAATAAAAAAATAAAATAAAGATGAAATAAAGTAAATCTACTAATGTAACATCGCCACTCGGCACATACAAAATACAACTTCCCAAAACTGGAAAAGTACATAAGAACGTCTCTACAAGATAGAATGGAAGGAGACTCGAAGGATTCTATGGACGCAGCAGAAATACCTTGTAGTCTCCGGGAATCAGCAGCAGCGACTAACCACGAGGTTGATAGCTCGTACCTGGATCTGCACACGAAAAACATGTGTAGGAAAGGGCGTGAGTACACCACATCTGGTACCCAGTAAGTGCCAAGCCTAACCCCGGTCAAGTAGTGACGAGGTCAGGTTAAGGCTCTACTGGATTTCTAAATAAGTCAGTTTAAAACAGTTCAAAATATAGGTAATGTCTACAGTAAACAGTTTAAGAAAAAAAATATAAGTGTACAGTAAGACAATCCTCGGCTCAACATAATATATATCACAAAGTGGAATCTCCCGAGATACCGTCTCGTAGTTCCAAATGAAAATGCAGTACAGGGGGAAAGCTCCTGGAATACATCCGTAGTCCCAATTTAAATATGCAGTACAGGGGGAAAGCTCCCGGAATACGTCCGTAGTCCCAATTTAAATATCTATTACAGGGGGAAAGCTCCTGGAATACGTCTGTAGTCCCAATTTAAATATGCAGTACATGGGAAAAGCTCCCGGAATACGTCCGTAGTCCCAATTTAAATATGCAATGCGAATGAATGCCGGATACGGTGTATTTAACAGCTCAGGAAAAGAATCACAGACAAGAACAAGATAAAGACTAACTAACACGGTGCACATTGTCCCAAATAGGGAATTTAGGTAAAACAGGTAGGCATGCTTCTTCCTAATCTAAACTACACAAGTAGCACATTAAACAGTGAAAAAGAAGTAAAATGATTTATGGCATGGATAGGAAAAATGGAATTAAGAAACAATGGAACGTGTACGTACTCGTCACCTCACGTACACGGCGCCCATATAACAAATAGTATCAAAACAACCTAAGGGGAAGTCCCCAACACAGAGTTAGGCAAGCCACTTACCTCGACTGCGCTACTCAGCTCAAAACCACACTCTTGCCACGAGTACCCGACTCCGAATGGCCCAAATCTATTCAATTCAATTGCATAATGTAAATATGACTTTAAGGAGTCAATATAGCTAATTAGTTCGAAGCTAACACGCGAAATTAGGAAAATTACCCAAAAAGTCTCTTGGGCTCACGTCTCAAAATCGGGTAAAAATTATAAATTCCGAACACCCATTCACTTAGGAGTCTAACCATATAAGAATTACTCAAATCGGATATCAAAATCCCGATCAAAACTCAAAATTTTGGCCTAGGAACTTTATCCAATTATTTTCCCAATTTTCCACCATAAATTCGAATTTAAAGGATAGATTTAAGAGTATAATCATTGGAATTAGTCTAAACCAAGTAGGAATCACTTACCCAAATTCCCAGTTGAAAATCTCCCCTAAAATCGCACTTTCCCGAGCTCCCAAGTTCAAAATATGAAAAATGGTTCAAACCCTCGATTTTGGGTCTTTTATGATTCTGCTAAGTTCTTCTTCAGTGCGATCGCGGAGTGTAACAAACACACGCCTAAAATTTCCTCTACACGAACGCAGGGATCTGTTCGTGAACACGTCCCTCAACCTATACAGACCTACGCGATTGCGGTTGGCTTCACGCGACCGCGTAGAGATACACTCAAACACCTGCTGCCTAAATTCTTCTACGCGAATGCAACGGTGCCAACGCGAACACAGTGGCTAAGCTGCTCAACCTATGCGGTCGCGATCCTCTTTATGCGATCGTACAGAACAAAAATCCTGCCTGCCTCCACCTACTCTACGCGATCGCGTATTCTCTCATGCGATCGCAATGAAGAAAAAGTTGCTCCAATAACACTAGAAAACCAGCAAAATACACAAGGCTAAAAAAGCCCGTTTGAGCACCCGAAACACACCCGAGGCCCCCGGGACCTCAACCAAACTTACCAACAAGTCCTAATACCTCATTCAAACTTAGTCGAGCCTTCAAAACACGTCCCATAACATCAAAATCACCAATTATCTAAGAACTTATGAAATTCCAAAATCCACAACCAATGCCGAAACACATCAAAACTAGTCCAAATGACCTCAAATTTTACACACAGGTCATAAATGACACTACGGACCTAAATCCACTCTCGGAATTCCATTCCGAACTCAATATTAATTCTCACCTATCAGCTGAAATCGCAAAAATTCTAACATTCGCCAATTCAAGCCTAAATCTAATACAGGCCTCGAAAACACAATCCGGACACGATCCTAATCCCGAAATCACCCAACGGAGATAACGGAGTCGACGGAATTCCATTCTAGATCCATCTTCACACAGTTCCAACTACGGTCCAATTTCTAAAGCTTAAACTCATATATAGGAACTATGTGTCCAAAAACACTCCGATTTTCACAACTAAACAGTCCGACAAGTCCTATAAGCAGATATAAAAGTGGGGAAAGAGGTTATTAAGGGATCGGGGAACCAACTCTCAAAACGACCGACTGGGTCGTTACAAGAACCCCGCATGAACCAAGAAGCTCCTCACTCCCTTCACGGATGTAGTGGGTGGGAGTTTAGAGATCACCTCTATTTTGGCCTTGTTGACCTCAATACCATGATTTGAAATTTTGTGGTCGGGGACAATGCCTTCCTCGACCATGAAGTGACATTTCTCTCATTTCAATACCAAGTTTGTATCCTCACATCTTGCCAAGACCTTATCCAAATTTTCCAAGCAATCATCAAAGGAATTCACGACAACAGAAAAATAATCCATGAAAACCTCAAAAAAATCCTCCACCATGTCGGTGAAGATAGCCATCATACACCATTGAAAATGCGTCGGTGCATTGCATAACCCAAATGGAATCCACGAGAGTGCGAAAGTACCATAGGGACAAGTGAAAGTAGTCTTCTCTTGGTCCTCCGGAGCAATAAGAATTTGATTGTAGTCGGAATATTTATCAAGGAAATAATAGAAAGCACGACCGGCCAACCTATAAAGCATTTGATCAAGGAATGGAAGTGGGAAATGATCCTTCCTCGTGACTTTGTTGAGCTTGCGATAGTCCATACACACTCTCCACCCGGTCACCGTTCTTGTAGGAATCAACTCGTTCTTGTCATTGGTGACCACAGTCATACCTCATTTCTTTGATACACATTGCACCAGAGAGGTCCACGAGCTATCGGAAATAGGGTAAACAACCCCGACATCCAACCACTTTATGATCTCCTTTTTCACCACCTCTTGCATTGATTCATTTAGTCTTCTTTGATGTTGAACGGAGGGTTTGGCATCCTACTCCAAAATAATCTTGTGCATTCAAAAGGCGGCGCTTATACCCCGAGTATCCGCCAATGTCCATATGATAACTTTCTTCCTCTTTTGTAGCACCGCCAAAGTAGAGACTACCTGCACGTTAGTCAAACAAGAGGAAAGAATAACCGGTAAAGTAGAACACGGCCCAAGGAATTCATACCTAATATGTGGAGGCAATGTCTTTAAATCCAAAGAGGGAGGCTCCTCGATTGATGGCTTTGTTGGAGGAGTCTTCCGATTTTAAAGATCTAAGGACAATTTGCAGGGTTCATAAGTATACGACCCTATTCCTTGCAAAGCATTCACACATTCCACATAGTCATCCTTCTCATCATCATCATGGCACTAGCATAATCAACAATCACATCGGTCACTAAGTCCACAAACGAACATACTTCATTGCTATTCAGTTGCCTCACAGATTTTCACACATGGAAAACAGCCTATTCATCACCCACCCGGAAGGTGAGCTCACTGACTTCCACATAAACAAGAGCCTTTCCCGTAGCAAGGAAAGGTCTACCAAAAATAATAGGCACCTCATAGTCCACTTCACAATCAAGAATCACAAAAGTTTGCTGGGAGGATGAACTTATCAACACGAACCAACACATCATCAATAATACCCAATGATCTCTTCATAGTACGATCCACCATTTGTAGCCTCATAGAAGTGGTTCTTGGTTGCCCAATCCCAAACATTTTTGAAAACTACGTAGATCTTCAAGTTGATACTCTCCCTCATATCACAAAGAGCTTCGGCAAAGTCGACACCTTCCAATGGTGCAATGGATTGTGAAAGCGCTGGGATCTTCTATTTCGGATCCATTGAGTGCACAATTGCACCCACTTGATGTGTCATCTTTATAGTCTTACAATTCATCCAGTCACCAAATCCTTCATGAACTTTGCATATCCGGATTGCTCCAAAGCCTCAACCAATGTCACATTAATACATAAGCTCTTCATCATGTCAATAAATTTTTTGAATTGGTTCTCGCCATTTTCCTTGGCAATCCTTTGAGGGTATGGAGGAGGAGGCCTTGGCATTGGTGCCTTAGCCTTTGGCACTACCGGCTCCGGTATGTCAACAATGTGTTCCCTAGACGGGTTCACTTCTTCTTGAGTCTCCTCCACATTTTCATCAATATCAATTTTCACTTCGTCATTTTCTTAAACCACATTGTTTGGAATCTTATCTTCTTCAATCACGTGATCATCATCCATATTTTATCTTTGACTTGAGGTGGTTGCATCCCCACCTTTTCCACTCCTTGTGGTCACGACCATGGCATGTCCTTTGTTTTTCCCACCCTTTGGGTTCAACATCGTGTCACTTGGTAGTTCCACCTTAGGACGAGTGTTTAAAGCTTGTGAGGTTTTCACCAATTGAACTTCCAAATTTTGGATTGAAGTGTTATGAGAGGCTAGTTGAGCATCGAAGTCAGCATTCTTCTCCATCATTTGTTTGAATGTGTTCTCAATTTTTCCTATCTCATTATTGGAAAAGCTAGGCCCATAAGACGGATAAGGAGGCGGGTTGATTGGTTGTTGATACATCGGGGGTCTTTCAAAGCCCGACCCCCAATTCCCTAGGTTATTCTTCCAACCCCCTTGGTTGTTGCCTCCCCAATATCCTTGATTGTTACCACTCCAATTTCCTTAATTGTTTTGATTGTTCCAATTACCTTGGTTGTTTTGATTTTTCAAATTACCTTGTTGTTACCAGCACTTAATTTTCTTGGTGGTTTGAGTTCCAACTCCCTTGATTACCTTGAGATCACCATTATTGTTGATTCGGTCCTTGAGGGTTTTTTCTTTGCCATTGGAAGTTGTTCCCAATTGCACCTCCTCCTCTTGTTCATCGTATGATTCATCTTGGTCAAACCCACTATCTTCTTTCACATATTGTTCCAAGAAGTTTTACACTTGTTGACCCTTTTGCCTTTTCTTGTTCACCATCATATTTACACCTTCCATTACATTTACTTTCTTAGGACCTTGAACTTTTTGAAGTTGAGCTTTGGCTAATTGATTCATTGTGGTGGTCAACTCGACAATTACTTTCCCATGATAATGCAATTCTATGTAGGTGAATCACATTTGGATCACTTTGAGGAATATTTTCTCTACTTTGCCATGCCGATGAAGTATCCGCCATTTCATCTAAGATATCACAAGATTTGGCATATGGTGGTGTCATGAAATTTCCACCAGCAAGCTGGTTGACCACGCATTGATTGGCAGTATTGATCCCCCTATAGAAAGTTTGTTGAATCATAACCTCTGTCATGTCATTTTTTGGGCACACTTTCACCATAGTACGGTACCTCTCCCATATCTCGTGCAAAGGCTCATTGGGTTCTTGATTGAATGCTAGAATCTCGTCTCTAAGGGTAGCCATATACCCAGGAGAAAAGAACTTGGCAATGAATTTCTCCGCCAATTCATCCCATGTACGGATAGAATGGTTTGGCAATATTTCTAACCAATCCAAGGCTTTCCCCCATAGAGAGAAGGGAAGTAGCCTCAACCTTAGAGCATCCTCGGAGACGTTGGTCTGTTTACTCCCCCAGCAACTGTCCACAAACCTCTTCAAGTGTTTGTATGCATTTTAACTCGAAGCCCCAGTGAAGAATCCCTGTTGCTCTAGCAATGTCAGCATAAAATTAGTGATTAGGAAGTTGCCCGCCCTAATGCGGGTGAGACTATGGAACTTTCATATCCTTCATTTGGCAACACCCGGTGTGGAGCTGCTCTTGGTGGAGGTGGGAGAGGGACAGGAATATGGTCGGCCTCGTCTATTAGCTTGAGGTTCAAGAGGAACCTCGTCAACTTGGTCATCATCCACATCCTTCCCAGATGGAAAGTTTCCGAGAGGATCATTGTCAATGAACTTTTTGAATGCTTTCTCTCCTTTTAGCTTGGAAAGCCTTTGAGGGTATGGAGGAGGAGGCCTTGGAATTGGTGCCTTATCCTTTGGCACTACCGGTTCCGGTATGTCAATAATGTGTTCCCTAGATGGGCTCACTTCTTCTTGGGTCTCCTCCACATTTTCATCAATATCAATTCTCATTCGTCATTTTCTTAAACCACATTGTTTTGAATCTTATCTTCTTGAATCACTTGATCATCATCCACTATTTTTCTTTGACTTGAGCTGAATGCATCCCCACCTTTTCCACTCCTTATGGTCACGGCCATGGAATGCCACGTGTTGTTCCAACCCTTTGGGTTCACCACCGTGTCACTTGGTAGTGCCCACTTAGGATGAGTGTTTAAAGCTTGCGAGATTTTCCCCAATTGAACTTCCAAATTTCATATTGAAGCGTTATGAGAGGCTCATTGAGCATCAGAGTCGGAATTCTTCTCCATCATTTATTTGAACATATTCTCATTTTCCCCATCTCATTATTGGAAGATATAGGCCCATGAGATGGATAAGGAGGCAGGTTGCTTGGTTGTTGATACATCGAGGGCCTTTCAAAGCTCGATCCCTAATTCCCTTGGTTATTGTTCCAACCCCCTTGGTTGTTGCCTCCCCAATATCCTTGATTGTTACCACTCCAATTGCCTTGGTTATTTTGATTGTTCCAATTACCTTGGTTGTTACCACCACTCCAATTGCCTTGGTGGTTCGAGTTCCAATTCCCTTGATTACCTTGAGATCGCTATTGTTGTTGATTCAGTCCTTGAGAGTTTTTTCTTTGCCCTTGAAAGTTTTTCACATATTGCACCTCCTCCTCTTGTTCATTGTATGATTCATCTTGCTCAAACCCACTATCTTCTTGCACATATTGTTCCACATGGTTTTGCACTTGTTGACTGTTTTGCCTTTGCTTGTTCACCATCATATTTACACCTTCCATTACATTTACTTTCGTAGGACCTTGAACTTGTTGAAGTTGAGCTTTGTCTAATTGATTCATTGTAGTGGTCAACTCGGAAATTGTTTGCCCATGATCATGCAATTCTTTATGTCGGTAGATCACATTTGGATCACTTTGAGGAATATTTGCTCTACTTTTCCATGCCGATGAAGTATCTGCCCTTTCATCTAAGATCTCACAAGCTTTGGCATATGGTGTTGTCATGAACTTTCCACTAGCAAGTTCGTTGACCATGCATTGATTGGTAGTATCAATCCCCCTATAGAAAGTTTGTTGAATCATAGCCTCCGCCATGTCATTTTTTGGGAACTCTTTCACCATAGTACGGTATCTCTCCCATATCTCGTGCAAAGGCTCATTGGGTTCTTGATTAAATGCTAGAATCTCGTC
The DNA here is from genome assembly GCA_005239525.1 of Nicotiana knightiana. NCBI lineage: Eukaryota > Viridiplantae > Streptophyta > Magnoliopsida > Solanales > Solanaceae > Nicotiana > Nicotiana knightiana. The sequence continues at coordinate 12,922 of ML406777.1, read as the reverse complement.
TCTAAGGGTAGCCATGTGCCCAGGAGAAAAGAACTTGGCAATGAATTTCTCCGCCAATTCATCCCATGTACGGATAGAATGGTTTGGAAATATTTCTAACCAATTTAAGGCTTTCCCCCACAGAGAGAAGGGAAGTAGCCTCAACCTTAGAGCATCCTCGGAGACGTTGGTCTGTTTACTCCCCCAACAACTGTCAACAAATCCCTTTATTTTAACTCGGAGCCCCGGTGAAGAATCCCCATTGCTCTAGCAATGTGAGCATAAAATTAGTGATTAGGAAGTTGCCCACCCTAATGCGAGGCGGGACTATGGCACTTGCATATCCTTCGCTTGGCAACACCCGGTGTGGAGCCACTCTTGGTGGAGGTAAGAGAGGGACAAGAATACGGTCAGCCTCGTCTATTTGCTTGAGGTTCAAGAGGAACCTCGTCAACTTGGTCATCATCTACATCCTCCCCCAATGGAAAGTTTCCGAGAGGATCATTGTCAATGAACTTTTTGAATTGGTTCTCGATGTTTTGCTTGGAAAGCCTTTAAGGGTATGGAGGAGGAGGCCTTGGCATTGGTGCCTTATCCTTTGGCACTACCGGTTCTGGTATGTCAACAATGTGTTCCCTAGACGGGTTCACTTATTCTTGGGTCCCCTCCACATTTTCATCAATATCAATTCTCACTTCGTCATTTCCTTAAACCGCATTTTTGGAATCTTATCTTCTTGAATCACTTGATCAGCATCCACGATTTTTCTTTAACTTCGGGTGGTTGCATCCCCATCTTTTCCACTCTTTGTGTTCACGGCCATGGCATGTCCCGTGTTGTTCCCACCCTTTGGGTTCAACACCGTGTCACTTGGTAGTGCCCCCTTAGGACGAGCGTTTAAAGCTTACGAGATTTTCCCCAATTGAACTTCCAAATTTCGGATTGAAGTGTTATGAGAGCCTAGTTGAGCATCACAGTCGGAATTCTTCTCCATCATTTGTTTGAACATGTTTTCATTTCGCCCAATCTCATTACTGGAAGAGCTAGGCCCATGAGACGGATAAGGAAGCATAATGCTTGGTTGTTGATACATCGGGGGCCTTTAAAAGCCCGACCCCCAATTCCCTTGGTTATTGTTCCAACCACCTTGGTTGTTGCCTCCCCAATATCCTTGATTGTTACCATTCCAATTGCCTTGTTTGTTTTGATTGTTCCAATTACCTTGGTTGTTTTGATTGTTCCAATTACCTTGTTTGTTACCACCACTCCAATCGCCTTGGTGGTTTGAGTTCCAATTCCCTTGATTACCTTGAGATCTCCACTGTTGTTGATTCGCGCTTTGAGAGTTTTTTTTTTGCCCTTGGAAGTTGTTCACAAATTGCACCTCTTCCTCTTGTTCATTGTATGATTCATCTTGGTCAAACCCACTATCTTTTTGCACATATTGTTCCGCACGGATTTGCACTTGTTGGCCCTTTTTCCTTTTCTTGTTCACCATCATATTTAAACCTTCCATTATATTTACTTGCTTAGTACCTTGAATTTGTTGAAGTTGAGATTTCGCTAATTGATTCATTATGGTGGTCAACTCGTCAATTGCTTGCCCATGATCATGTAATTCTTTATGTATGTGAATCACATTTAGATCACTTTGAGGAATATTTCTCTACTTTGCCATGCTGATGAAGTATCCGCCATTTTATCTAAGATCTCACAAGCTTTGGCATATGGTATTGTCATGAAATTTCCACCACCAAGGTGGTTGACCACGCATTGATTGATATTATTAATACCATATAGAAAGTTTGTTGAATCATAGCCTATGTCATGTCATTGTTTGGGCATTCTTTCACCATAGTATGGTACCTCTCCCATATCTCGTGCAAAGGCTCATTGGGTTCTTGCTTTAATGCTAGAATCTCGTCTCTAAGAGTAGCCATATGCCCGGGAGAAAAGAACTTGGCAATGAATTTCTCCGCCAATTCATCTCATGCACGGATAGAATGGTTTGGCGATCTTTCTAACCAATCCAAGGCTTTCCCCATAGAGATAAGGGAAGTAGCCTCAACCTTAGAGCATCCTCAGAGACATTGGTCAGTTTACTCCCCCAACAAGTGTCCCCAAACCCCTTTAAGTGTTTGCATGCATTTTGACTCGAAGCCCGGTGAAGAATCCCCGTTGCTCTAGCAATGTTATCATAACATTAGTGATTGCGAAATTGCCCGTCCTAATAAGGAGCGGGACTATGGCGCTTGCATATCCTTCATTTGAAAACACCTGGTGTGAAGCTGCTCTTAGTGGAGGTGGGAGAGGAACGGGAATACGGTCGGCCTCGTCTATTTGCTTGGGTTCAAGAGTAACCTCGTCAACTTTGTCAACATCCACATCCTTCCCCAATGGCAAGTTTCTGAGAGGGTCATTGTTGAGAGCCATTTTTGTACCTACAATTATTTCACTAGAAAAATTAGTTACCCGAAAGGAAAGGGAGACAAGTCACACACTAAACCAAATATATAGCTAAATCCATTTTTAGCTCCTCGGTAACGGCGCCAAAAATTGATCTCTCCCAAAACCACACCACAGTTTGGGGTAGTGAAGCGGTCGATTGAAGTTATAATTACCCAACTGAGAGTTGGGAGCGTAGATGGGATTAGGTACATACTCGGACTAAGTGCGTAAAGTGTCTAAGATGCACTTCCACATACTTTTTTTTAGTCTACTTCTAAATTATGCTACGATTTGCAAATGTAAATCTAGAGAATGATATTCTTGGTGTTGTTTGTCAAGTATATAAAAGATCTAGGGATGTGACTTTCACCTGGATGTTTGCCCAACGGGTTGTGGGCTTTAGAGCGGGTTTCATTGGTCGGGGTGTAATAAAGCAATCAACGCACAATTACCCACTCAATACCTCTCGGTAATAGAGTGGTTTTGCCCAATTTGGCTTTCTCAAATCCAAATAGGTAATCCACAAAACAATCGATAAATTCCCAAGTCGGGTTTTACAATCTCTAGATTTAACCCTTTAATTGGGAATATTAATTTCTTGAGTTCAACCCAATTTCTTGTTAGCCAAGTTTTCCTAGACTAAGTCTTTCTTTCTCAAGTAGAGACTAAGTCAAATAGGCTTGAATTAATGTTTGCAACCATTAATTCTACAATTATAGCAAGAACGTGGCTAAATATTACACACCCAACCATAAACAAGCCCTAAATCAAACACCCATTACGGACCCACACTAGGGTTGGGTCACAACTCAAGCTAGAAATTTAGCTACTCATAGTGGGTGATGAAGAAAATAAAGGAGCAAAGATGATTAAACTCACAATAAATGATAAAGAGATGAAAATCCAGTGTAAAATTGATAAACTATCCCAAAGTTTCCTAAAACAATAATGAAAAACGGCTACTAACTTTCAGATATTCAAAACTTGACCAAATTTCGTCAAAAAAGACTATTTATACCCACCTGAAATTTTCGGACAAAATTGCCCTTTTGGAGGTTCTGCGACCGCACAACTCTGTGTGCGGTCCGCACTTTGGTGCAGTTCTTTGCAGGAGTGGCTTCTACGGCCGCACAATTCTGAATTGCAGTCGCACTTCTTGAGTTCTACGGACAGCACAATTCTGAGTGCGAACGCACTTTTGATTTCTGTGGCCGCATAATTATAGTGCGGTCCGCACTTCTTGATGGTCTCAGATGTGGAACTCTCTGGTCTTTGTCTTCTGCGGCCGCACAATTATTGTGCGGTCCGCACTTTTCAAAGCAGCTCTGTCAAGTTTCCTTCATGATCTGCGGCCGCAGATAGAATTTTGCTGTCCGCACTTTGGCCTTTTTTCTTGACTTTTGTTCTTGTTCAAAAACCGTCCTTCTTGAGTTGAATTTCATCACTTTGGCTCGTTTTCCAATACTCCTACAATTAAGCATATTTTATCAGTTTTCAACAATACCTTTGGACATTTTTTAACAAAAGCGAAAGTAAAAAGGCGCAAACAAGTAGTCAAAATCCCCACTTATCAGTCCACATGTTCCATAATTACCAAAAAGTAATAATGCCAAATATGTTATCAAAGATATAATATCACAATTTATCAATAGGGTGCACAAGGACATAACAATAATAAAAATACGGATAGGTGATAACATATAAAGCACTGATACGGCTCAATCAATTGTAGTGATTATGTTCAAGTAGCCACAAATTAATTAAGCATGTCTCATATAAAGCACTTCCTCAAGTTAAGCCATATTAATAGCCTAAGGTCTAATCCAATCATAAGTCACACATAGCACCCGTATACACGCTCGTCATCTCGGGTGCACGTCGCTTTTCACTTATCACGAATAAATAATTGAGGCCATGTCCTAGGGGTATTTTCCCACACAAGATTAGTCAAGATACTTACCTCAAACAAGCCAAATCAATATTCAACAAAGCCCTTGCCTCTCGAATCATCCTCTGAATAGGTCAAATCTAGCCACAATAACTCAATTACATCAAACATGGCTATAGAAATCGCTTCCAAGTAATAAAGTTCCAATATTTATCAAATATAAAAGTCAACCAAGTCTAAATATGCAAGTTCCAGCCAACTACAACTTTAAATCGGGGTTCAAATCTTAAATATTACTCTCCAAAATTTCCACGACCCAATTTCCCTCTGTAGGACGTTGTAATAGCACCTACTCTCTAAGACTAAGTAAGCTTAACACTTACTGAATTAAATGATAGAATTTAACCAAAACAACTATTAAACATAAACCATATATTTATATATAAAGCCAACAAACCTAACATGATACAATGTCCTAAAACCGGTAGTACAAGTCATAAGCTCTACTGAGTTCACGAGGAAATTTCTAAGAACAAATGTTCCAGAATATAAATAAACTATACAAAATAACTTCAGAAGAGGACTCTGAGGCCTGCGAACGCGATGGTAGGTATACCTTGAAGTCTCTACCGGAATACTCGGTCAGCTATCTAGTGATCAGCAGATTCCGAAGTACCTGGATCTGAACGAAAAATGTGCAGAAAGCGTAGCATGAGTAGGCCACGGCAGTACCCAATAAGTATCAAGACTAACCTAGGTGGAGTAGTGACGAGGGATAGTCAAGACACCTACTAGTCTTAATAACCCGTACAAGTATGAATGCGAAACTAACAGGGAACAATATCAATATAAATCCAAGCATGGTAAAAAATAACAAAGCAATACTTGCAATGGAAAACTAGAAGAAACAATTCGCAACAAGGCACAACAGGTAACAACAACGTAGAGTAAGCTGAATATAATTTAAGTCTGGTGAAACGAGGTAAGGAAAACAAGCAACAACTCAATAAGAACAATAATTTTCACACAAGATTTATTCAAGAATTTCCCAAGGTACCACACCTCATAATCACAAATCATGGGTCCCACTTCACGAACCCAAATCACTTGGTATCTTGTGCCCACATTATAAATCACAACTGCACGGATAAATCACGTGCCAATACCATTAATACCACATATTTGCATGGACAACTCACGTGCCAACAATAATAATAAATCATAATCGCAAGGACAAGTCATGTGCCAATAGTACAACTGTCACACAGAAGGAGAGAAAATGAGACTACATGTAAATGATCAATAAACATAAGGATTCATCTTCTTAAACCGATACGAGTGATTAATTATGTGTATGCTTGTTCAAGTGTTCTATCACAACTCGAGTCAACAAGTAAGAGCATAGAAAACGAACGGCACATGGGAAACAACACAACCAAACGTAAAATGCATAACGCGCACAAGGTAGGCATACCGCTTACACAAATATCATCAATAACAATTCCCCAGGCCATTCCAATTTACAAGTCATCACAAATCATCCCTCGACATAGTTCCCCTTGTCTCGCCACGTGCGCAACAATAAAGTAAATACCCGCCTTGTCTCGCCGCACACGCATAATAATATTTCCGCATTGTCTTTCCACGTGCGCAAACCCACATATATATAGCCCACTTTGTCACGCCGCATGTGCAATATCAATGTCCCGACCCAAAACTCAACATGTCGTGATGGCGCCTATCACAGAACTAGGAAAGTCGATAATCATAAATAACTACGCTTAAATTTGAAAAACATGATGAAATAAGTTTAATAGTGAAATTTTCATAAATAATCGATAAGAAATATCGTGACTAAATACAAAATTCCAATAATTCGGGTATCACTTAGTACATGAGCTATTAAAATATCAACACAGTCAAACTGCTAATACAAATGTCTAGACAGATAGAACAGTGCTAAATAAATGAAAAGAAGGAGAGTCGAGGTCTGCAAACGCCAAAGCAGCTACCTCAAAAGTCTCCAAGCAGATGAATCTCCAAATTTAGCAACCGCCATGCCCCGATGACTAGGAGAGTGTAGTATGAGTACAAATGACCCAATGTATTCAATAAGTAACAGGACTAACCTTGGACTGAAAGCAATGACGAGCTCAGAAATGTGCAGTCCAAATAAAGATAATAACAACGCAGATATGAGAGGAAAATGTCAATAATAACTCAGAGAAAATCTCATAATTAGTTTTTAGATAGTTCTGAAATGTGGACATGCTTTCAAGTATTTAACAGTTTGAGCTCCACACGATAAAATATGCCAAGTATAACTAATACGAGGTATGTTACATATCGATATCTACATGTCAAATATGCTTGTTAATTGTAACACAAGACAGTGATAAAGCCATAAACTCATACTCTCGGAGTATTAAACCTCACTTAGAACGCTCAATCACTCAAGACTCTCAATCACTCAGCACTCTCAATCACTCGGCATTCGCACTCGGCACTCACACTCATCGATACATGTGTCTGCTAGTATGTCATACTTCGGTGGGGCGGATCCTGACCAAACGCTAATATAAGCCAACCATGGCAGTGATGTTGCGTGAAACCCGATCCCATCATGAATCAATAAAGCCTGTTGCGGCGTGCAGCCCGATCCCATAAATATCACTCACAATCAGGAATTTGTCCTCACTCAGTCATCAATCTCTCCAGTCTCTCGGGCTCACAGAACTCATGCCAATCAGCCCAACAATGATACACGATGTCACAATAAATGATAACAGAGAGTGAGATATGATGTGAAATTGATGAATGCGACTGAGTACATAACTGCAATTTAAGAAAATAACTCATCAACAAAAATGATCTATGTGGGTCCCAACGGTACCAAATATAGCCTAAATATGATTTGTAACATGAATCACAACTCTATTTCTTTAACACATGGATAATACATGAATTATAACAAGATTAAATAACTACACAGTTCCACGGAATCAACCGAGTCACAATCACTATGGTACACACCCACACGCCCGTCACCTCAACACCAACCACATAACACGTAGTTCAGGGATTCATATCCTCAGAACCAAGTTTAGAAGTGTTACTTACCTCAAACCGTGCAAATCTGAACTCTGACAAGCCTTGCCTTAGGAATCGACCTCTGAACGACTCAAATCTAGTCACAAATTACTTAATACAATCAATACAAGCTATAGGAATCGATTCCATACAATAAACCTAAGTTTTTTAACTAAAGTAAAAAAGTCAACCCCGAGCCCACATCTCGAAATCCGACAAAATTAATAAAATTCGAACACGCATTCAAAAACGAGCCCAAACATACCAAATTTACTCATTTCCTATCTCAACTCGACCTTCAAATCCTTAACTTATAGTCTATGAAGTTTCACAAATTTTCCCTATTTTTTTCAACTCAAAACACTAATTAAATGGTAAAAACAACAATAGATTCATGTATAACAACCAAATCTGAGTTTGAATCACTTACCCCAATTAAATCCTTGATAATCCCTTCAAGAATCTCCCAAATCCGAGGTCTCTAGCTCAAAATATGAGAAATGGGTTCAAACTCTCAATTTTGATATTTAACTCTACTGCCCAATGATTCCTTTCGCGATCGCGAAGAACAAAAGAATGTTTCCCCCAAAAATGACCTCCGTGAACGCAGAACTCCAGTCACGAACGCGATGCACGGGAACTCAAAGCTACAGGATCGCACGCTTCCTCACGTGATCGCGATGAACAAACGTGCAGCTTCTAGGCCACCCCTCCTTCCTTCTTCGCAAACGCGGTACAACCCTCATGTTCGCGTAGTACCACTGACCAAAGCTCCGCGATCGCGGACCAACTCCCCCGAACATGTAGAACACTTTCCTCATTCTCCCAAACAAGCCTTCATGATCGCGGACCTTCTCATGTGATCGCGAATAAGGAAACCAGACTTGAAACATCAGCAATAACAGAAGTCCAAGATTCACTCTGATTCCAATCTGAATTACACCCGGGGCTCCCAGGTACCCATCCAAACATACCAACAAGTCCCAAAACACGATATAAAATTAGTCAAGGCCTCAAATCACATCAAACAATATCAAAAATACGAATCACACTCCAATTCAAGACTAATGACTAATGAATTCCGACTTCTATAATCAATGTCGAAACCTATCAAACCAACTCCGATTGACCTCAAATTTTGCACACAAGTCATAAATGATAAAATAGACATATTCCAACTTCCGGAACCAAAATCCAAACCCAGAAACAACATAGTCAACCCACAGTCAAACTTCTCAACTCTCCAAACTTCAATTTTTCCAATTTGCCCCAAATCAAGCCTAAATCACCTATGGACATCCAAATTAATATCTGGACACGCTCTTAAGTTCAAAATCACAATATGGATCTATTAGAACCCTCAAAACTCCATTCCGGAGTTATTTACACATAAGTTAATCTGGTCAACTCTTTCAACTTAAGCTTTCAACCTCGGGACTAAGCGTCCCAATTTATTCCAAAACATCCCCAGAACCAAATCAACCACCCTGGCAAGTCACATAACAACAAAATAAACAGATAGGGAAGCGGGGCTATAATACTCAAAACGGTCGGTCGGGTCGTTACATTCACCCCCTCTTAAACAAATGTTCCTCCTCTAATAGGTCTAGAATCATACCTAGGCCTCAAATAGGTGTGGATATCTGCTTCGCGTCTCCTGCTTGATCTCCCAAGTAGCCTCCTCGATTGGGTGACCTCTCCACTGTACTTTCGTTGAAGCTATATTCTTTGACCTCAACTTCTGAATCTGGCGATCTAAAATGGCCACCGGCTCCGCATCATAAGTCAAATCCCCATCTAATTGAAGCGTGGTGATGTCCAAAACATGAGACGGATAGCTGAAATACTTCCAGAGCATGGAAACATAAAACACTGGATGAACACTCAATAGACTAGGTGGCAATGCAAGTTGTAAGACACCTCTCTAATCCTCTCAAGCACCTCAAAAGGGCCAATATACCGAGGGCTCAACTTTTCTTTCTTCTCAAACCTCACCACACCCTTCATGGGCGAAACTCTAAACAATACCTTTTCCCACCATGTAGGCAACATCACAAACCTTACAATCGGCATAACTCTTATGTCTAGACTGCGATGTGCGCAACAGATCTTAAATCAACTTAACCTTTTTCAAAGCATCCTGAACCAAGTCAGTACCCAATAGCCTAGCCTCACCCAGCTCAAACCAACCAACCGAAGACCGACACCGCCCCATATACAAGGCCTCATAGGGAGCCATTTAAATACTCGATTGGTAGTTGTTGTTGTAGGCAAACTCTGCAAGAGGGAGAAATTGATCCCAAGAACCCCCAAAATCCATGACACAAGCGTGTAGCATATCCTTCAATATTTGAATGGTGCGCTCGGACTATCCGTTCATCTGAGGGTGGAATGTTGTACTCAACTCAACCCGTGTGCCTAACTCTTACTGCACTAATCTCCAAAACTGCAATGTGAACTGCATGCCCCGATCTGAAATGATGGACACCGGAACACCGTGAAGGAGAACAATCTCGCGGATATAGATTTCAGCCAACCACTCTGAAGAATAGGTCGTCCAACTGAAATGAAGTGTGCGGACTTAGTCAACTGGCCCACAATCACCCAAATAGCATCAAACTTCTTCAAAGTCCGTGGGAGCCCAACTACGAAGTCCATGGTGATATATTCTCATTTCCACTCAGGAATCTCAAGCCACTTAAGCAAATCGACCGGCCTCTGGTTCTCGTACTTCACCAGCTGACATATTCAAGCACTGAGCTACAAACTCCACTATGTCTTTTGTCATTGTTCTCCACCAATAGTGTTGACTTAAGTCCTGATACATCTTCGCAGTACCCGCTTGAATGGAATACCGCGAACTGCGGACCTCCTAAAGAATCAACTCACGTAATCTATCCACATTGGGCACACAAATCAATCCCAGTATCTGCGACACTTCATCATCTCCAATAGAAATCTCCTTGGCATCAGCGTGCTGAACCGTGTCCTTAAGGACAAGCAAATGGGGGTCGTCATACTGATACTCTCTGATGCAATAATATAAAGACAACCGAGAAACCATTCATTTGTGGCAATGAAGCAAGGCCAAAAGAAATTTTATAACATGGCTCCAACAGCAAGACATGCTACTAACTGCTACAAGACTGGAAAACTGGGGAATACAAGTTAATACTACCTGTGTCATGTGTAAATTGGCAGCTGAAAGCAAGAATCATTTGTTTGCAGAATGTGAAATTGGAAGGCATGTTTGGGATAAACTAATGAAGTGACTGCAAATCACTAGTGTGGCTGTGAGCTCATGGAACCAGATGCAACATTGGATCGAGCAGAATACAAAAGGAAAAACTATGCATGCAAAACTAGTGAAGCTATTGTTTACAGAGTTTGTTTATGTTATCTGGATATAAAGGAACAACTGATTGTTTTCCCAGAAGAAGAGCACATGTGAAATAATAGCTAGAGAGATCGCATATACATGTCACATTAGAGCCAATGATACCACTACGATACAAACTCCAAAAGTACAGATTTCCTAGCTAAGAAGGAGAGAGTAAACATATTGATTTTTGAATTTAAATTTTACATGTTATATGTTAATTATGATGTATATCTTGTTCTTTTTTCTGCGGTAGTTTTATTTGAAGAACATTTCTCACTGGAGAAGGAGAACTTGATAAGGAATGGATTGTTTGTTGAGAATACTATGAAGAAGGAGAATACAAATGAAAAGGCTATGGATAATTTTTCATACTTAGTTTCCTTATTTATAGGAATTGCCATGGAGAACTTTTAGGAACCAATTGGTTTTATTAAATTATCTTTCATATTCAGTTTCTTCATTTAGTATTTAACAGCTATCTTTTTTATTATTTTACCGTGTTTAAGTTGTAGAATATGTTAATTACTTTATAATTATAGATTATAAAATATTTTGTGATTCTATATGTATTTATGAAAACTTAAGGAAGGAACGGCCCATTAAGATGGCTCAACGAAGAGAAAAGGGTAAAAATTGTGCGGGGCACCCTATTTGGTCGTCCCTATTTAACCTATACCCGCTTTTTTAAAAACTTTTAACTTGTACCCACTTTATAAATAATTTCAGCTCCCCTTTCCCTCGCTGAGCTGAAGTTCACCAGTTAAGCTGAAGTTCGCCAGTTATAAAGACAAAACTTCAGCATACGGACTTCAACTCTAGAGCTGAAGTTTTGTCTTTGTAAACTAGGGAACTTCAGCTCCGTATGCTGAAGTTGTTGTCATTATAACTTGGGAACTTCAGCCCTGTATGCTGAAGTTCCTCATTTACAAAAGACAAAACTTCAGCTCTAGAACTGGGGGAACTTCAGCTCCGTATGCTGAAGTTGTTGTCATTATAACTTGGCAACTTCAGCCCCGTATGCTGAAGTTCCCCATTTACAAAAGACAAAACTTTAGCTCTAAAGCTAAAGTTCCCCAGTGCAACTGGGGGAACTTCAGCCTGTATGTTGAAGTCTTTATCTTTATAACTGAGGAACTTCAGCCCCGTATGCTGAAGTTCCCCATTTACAAAGACAAAAACTTCAGCTCTAGAGGTGAAGTTCTTCCCCATTTACAAAAACAAAACCTTCCGCTCTAGAGCTGAAGTTCCCCATTTACTAGAGCTGAAGAGTTCGCAAGCTACTTCAGGCCCCTCTACTAGAATGTTGAAGTTTTGCGTGATTGTCTTTGCTACTTCAGCCCCGCATGCTGAAGTTATGCGCAAAAGCGGGTACGAATGCAATTTTTTTTACAAAGTGGGTATAAGTTAAAACGTGGCACAAAATTAGGTACGGATGCAAAAGCCCCGAGAAAAGGGGAATGAGCGACCCAAAACGGCCTAAGATAGTTCAACAAAGAGAAACGGGGCTTTTATATCTATACCTGCTTTCTGGGTCACATTTTAACTTATACCTGCTTTGTAAAAAAAATTGCAAGCGTACTCACTTTTTGCATAAACTTCAGGCATACAGGCCTAAAGTAGCAAAAGTAAGCTTTGTCCTGGATTAATTAGTTTTGTCATAAAGCTTTTTCAAAAACTTCAGCAGAAGATGCTAAAGTTATTTAGTTCATTTGTAAAACTTCAGCACTAAATAAGCTGAAGTTTTGTCCTGGATTTTTTTTTTTTTTATTTCTAATAAAGCATGTAACAAATAACGATGTTATCTCACATATAGTGAGATGATAAGATCTGGTTACTATTACATATATCTTATTACCAATCTTGGATCTATTGAGCCCAATTTTGGTATCAACATTGAATCTACCCTTAAAGCGAACAAATTTAAAAATATCCAACTACACCATTGTTTTCCATATACTGTTTGTATCTGCGTAGAGTTGTATAACCAATAGTTCATCATGCTTGAAATCCAATTAGTGCTCGACCCAATGATAGTATACTGAATCTGTGATGTTTTGTAATGCAACAGTGTTGTGGTTCTCCTTGCATTTTCTGTTCTTGTTTCCCTCTGTTACGCATTTTTCTTTTCCTGTCCT
>MDKJ01198233.1:0-24150 GCA_005239525.1 Nicotiana knightiana | reverse complement strand
CAGATTTATATTTGCAACGCCCGTTTAGTCTTTATAGAAGACATAGTTGAGCGTGATCATGCTTGAAGGTGTTATTGCTTATACTCGGAGACATTTCAAGAGACTAGATAGATTAGAAAGGGACAGTTTCGTTCTGGACTTTAATTTGGCTAGTATGTTGGTCATTGAGCCAGAAGGGAACGAGGAAAAATTTGAGAACAAGGATACCACACTTTCTACTGCTGCAGATAGTGAGCAGTTAAGTGAGATTGCTCCAATGGAGCAAGATCAACACCATGCAGACATAAAAGAGAAAAAATCATCCAAAAAGCGAAAGTTTCATATATCAACACATGTCGCCGGTAAGAAAGTGAAGGGGCTGAGTGATATATACCTCACACAGTGAATGTTGTCGTTAACGTAATAAAGTAAGTTTAGATCTAATATTAGAAATTAGATACAGGGACTTGCAATTTATTATTAGACTAATTCTATGAGGATTTATTATTGGGAGAGTAAAAGTTATTAGTATAACGTATCATATAATAATTTATATGTGTGAGGATTTATTAGGGTTATAAATCCTCCCACTTGTCTCCCCCATTACAAAGTTGCATATTATGTTCTAATTACTAAGGTTTCACTTATTTTTTCTTCTCTCTCAATTCTGGCTTAACAGTAACAGAACGTATCATAAATTATTATTACAGAAATTCTTTGAGGATTTATTCTGGAGGATCTATATCTATCCATATATCTATATAAAAAAGGAAATAAAAAAAGTGAGGTGACATATCTCTTTGGCCAAGATTTCTATTTATCTTTTTTCTCTTCTTTTTTTTGCCGTTTTTCCCTTATTTTCGTTTTGATAAATTAGCTAAATAATGCCTAGACTCTTTTGGTTATCTAGCCTTTATTATACTCTTTAAGCCACACTAAATACTAAAATAATTCATAACGGCTCGAGTCTCTTCAAGTACCCAATTTGTGGCATTCCTTATTACTCCCACATTACTCCTTTGCATCTTTAGGTCTCCTTGATGACTCTTTGCATTCTATCAACGTTTCTATTAATCCAACTGTTACAATTCATAGTTTTAGTTTTCAATTATGCATTCAATGATCTTGGAAATCTATCCATACACTATTTACAACAGTTTTTGGCGTTTTTCAAAACGTGCAAAACAGGTTTTTGATATGCAACAAGCTTTGATTTGGATCTCTCAGGTTCTTTTTATTCAAACAAGGCCCTAGGACTGGAATGCTCTTTGTAAGGTCTATACTTTCCTTTACTCCTACTCAATGAAGATGCAGATAGTGTTCCTGAAAGCCAATCCTTGAAGGAATTGATGGGGTTCTCTCCTAAATTGGAAATAATTAATATGTGAACCATCAAAAACAGGCTGGCCTGGCCGGATCCACTTTCTCACTCTTTCTCATCATCTTGAATCCTGTATTATTTATCTTTTATTGCATGGTGGACCCATGTAGTAATATTTGGTGCTTGAGCACCCATTAACTTTGGCGGATACTTTTATGTAGACATATAAAAAAATTGAAATTTCGGTATTATTATGAATAAAATTGTAATTAGATTGAATGTCTATTTTTTTAAAGAGTTTGTTACTTTGTGACTAAGGTTTTTTTTCCTTTATAAATAGAAGGGTCTACTCCATTGTAAATCATCCCAAAATAATGATTGAGCATAATGATTGTCAATTGTTCCATGAACTTCTTTCATGATTAAATTCTGGATTTAAGCTAAGTATTTTACTTTATTTTTCTCTTTTAAATTCTTAAAATTCTATAATCTGATTTTAAATACATGCAAAGATTGAGTATAACTCTAATAGAGTTTGCAAGAAATTATAACCACTCGAAGTGGTAAAATTTCTATGTCTTGCCATTATAGAATTCATGTATGATTGTGAGCAAAAAAGTGAAAACTCTATTCCATTGAATTTGCTTCATTTTCATTCCCCTTAAGAGAATGTGATAGCAATATGTGATAAGTCTGAATGAAGACAAAATTATTACCGTGAAGGTATCAATAGATGTGGACATGGGAATAGACGAAATACTAATCGTCATTATTGTGATAATGAGAATAATAAAGATTCTCAAAATAATCCTTCACTGTGAAAGTCATCGATTTGACATGAGATTTTGGAAAACACATATAGATGATTATGGTTCATTCATGATGTGAATGTGGCAACATGTGATTTGTGAATACATATTCATTCTTGAAAGAATATGAACGTGCTAGTGGTAGTGAATATACCGCACTCACCTCTAGAAGAAGATTTGAGATGTAATAAAAAATAATGTCATTATTATGGCATGGATGGTCATTGATCACGTACATATTGTGATTATTGATAACTTGGATTTTTGCCTCGTTTTCTGTTACTCTATACATGAGTTTTGGATATAATTGTACACAAAGTGGCCCCGAAAGCTTATACGTTGTGCTTGTTGCAGGATTGAACAAGAAATGAAGACACTCAGTCTAAAACATGCTCGAAACAGGAGTGAATCCGGCACAAGGATCAAAGACAACAAAAATGATCAAGCAAAAGGCCACCGCGGCCGCGGTCCAGCTTTCGCGGACCGCAGTGGCATGATCCAGAGAAGCTGCAGGCAAGGCAAACTTCCACCGCGGCCGCGATTCTCATTTCTCGGTCCGTAGTGGCATGATCCAGAGAAGCTGCAAGCAAGGAAAACTTCCACCGCGGTCGCAGTCCTCATTTCGCGGTCCGCGGTGGCATGATCCAGAGAAGCTGCAGGCAAGGCAAACTTCCGCCGCGGCTGCGGTCCTCAGTTCGCGGTCTGCGGTGGCTCACTTCAGGGACTGACTTCCAAGGCATTTTCCATCGCGGTCGCGGTCCTAGTTTCGCGGTACGCGGTGGACAACTTCAGAGAGGTGATTTCAGTGCATAGCTCACTGCGGTCCGCGATCCGCGGTCGAGCCTTATCAGAAGCCCAGCAGCTCAGCAGCCCAGTTATTTTCACAGATCGCGATCATATTTTCGCGGTCCGCGGTGGCCCCGCAGGGGCATTTTTGTTCGAAAATTTGGCAGACTATAAATAGACTATTTTATAATTTCTTTACACATCTTGTAATTTCTGAAGTAGAGAGCACGTGAATATTTTAGGATTTACATCTTTCTAGCTTTGTTCTTGTATTTTTAACATTGAAACTTCAATTTCATTATTAGGAATCAATTAATGGGTTCTTCTTCTTCTGTATCATTATTTTCATCTTTGATTATGAATAGCTAGATCCATTAGTTAGAGTTGTGGCTCAGCTCTAGTATGGGTATGTAATGGATTTTTGAAATTAAGGCTGGGAAATTAATGTGTGTTAGCTATTTAGGATAATTTAGGATTTCTATTGCCATAATTAGTGGTTGCAAACACTATTTAGCCTTTTCATGACTTGGGTCTCTCTTGAGAAAGAAGACTTGAGTCTAGAAATTATTCTAATAGGAAATTAGGGCATTATCAAGAGATTGGTAGTCTCAATCAATTGGGTTAAACCCAGAAATGGTAAAACCCTACTTGAGCCCTAATTAACGGGTTAAATTTCGAGAGAGTAATACCCTACCTAAGCCTTAATTTCTTGATTAATTGACACCCAATTGGCCTCGAGAGCGGCAATTAGGGCAAAATCACTCAAACTACCGAGAGGTATAGAGTGGGCACCTTCGTGCATTGGTTATAGTTGTATCCCTAACCAATTCCCCGACCTTAGAATTGAAACCCGTTGTGTATCCACCTAGGAAAAGGTCACGACCCTTGTTCCTTTATCAATATCAGAAAACAACAACAAAAATAATTTAGTCATTAATTAGCTTATAAACAATAGAGTACACTTAGCATAGTTCAATACCAACAAATGTTTAGAAGTGCAGTTAGAAACACTCGACCCTTTTAGATCACTTAGACACTCACCCCCATTATAGACTTCTTGTGGATTTGATCCCGACCATTCGGGTAAAAGATACACGATCCTTGCCTTCCTACTTATATAGTAGTGTGGGTGAGGCGTAATCACTTTTTGGCGCCGTTGCCGGGGAGCCTAACGGTGTGACTATCTTTGTTACTAGAAGCGTAGTGTGTTTTTCTTTCCTTCTATTTTTAACTTCCTTGTTTTGTTTACTTAGGTAAAATGGCTGATCCGCTAGGAAATGTGATTTCGGGGGAGGAGGTTTATGAAAACCAAGAAGAGGAAATTAATCAACTTCCTCCATAAAGAAGAGGCCGACAGGCCAATATACAGGATGATATCCCAGACCCTCCCCCACCTCCAGCTCCTAGAGCTTCCCCTCGGGTCCTTCCAAACGAGGGTTACGCTAGTGCCATAGTCCCGCCAAGGATTCGAGTGGGGAACTTCCAAATCACGAATGTGATGCTCAGTCTCCTAGAGGAAAGAGGATACTTCACCGGAGCCATGCACCAGAATGCCTATAAGCATCTCAAAGGATTTGTTGATACTTGTTGGGGGAGTAAGCAAACTAATGTGTCGGAGGACGCATTACGATTATGGTTGTTCTCGTTCTCACTTCGGGGAAAGGCATTAGATTAGCTTGAGCGTCTTCCAAACCATTCTATATCCACTTGGGACGAGCTCGCGGATAAATTTATTGCAAAGTTCTTTTCCCCAAGCCACATGACGGCCCTTCGAGATGAGATTTTGGCATTCAAACAAGAGCCAAATGAGCCACTACATGAAATATGGGAACGCTATAGAACCATGGTCAAGGAGTGTCCGAATAATGATATGACCGAGGCTATGATATAATAAACCTTCTACCGGGGAATCAACACGGTAAATCAATGTGTGGTCAACCAATTGGCCGATGGTAATTTTATGAAGTTGACGTACCCGGAGGCATGTGAGATTCTTGATGAAATGGCCGACATATCTTCGGCTTGGCAAAGTATAGAAAATGTGCCTCAAGGGGAAACTGGTGTGAATAGTCTCCACAAGGAACTCCAAGAACAAGGGCAAGCAATTGCCGAGCTCACAACAATCATGAACCAACTTGCTAAAGCCCAACTCCAAAAATTGCAAGGGCCGAAGCAAGTGAATGCTATGGAAGGAGTGCATATGCAAGGAAACCAAAGGAGAACCCGGGGGAATGTTAGGAAAAATCGTGGTGATCAAGGTGATCGAGGGCGGAGTGGTCATGACCAAGATGAAGATTATGATGACCAAGATGAGGAGGTTATGTATGCAAACAACTACCAAGGGCAAGGTAATAGTCAAAGCAACAACCAAGGTTGGAGAAGTCATGGTAATGCTCAAAGTTGGGGGAATGGCCACGAAACTGGAACAATAACAATGCTAGGAATTGGAGAAATACCAAAGATCGTCAATGGAACAACAATAATGACCAATAGTGGGGGAACAACAACGAGTTGAATTGGAATGGAAGAAATAACAACAACAATTGGGGACGCGAAGGTAGTCGGGTGTCGGGTTTTCAAAGTCCCCCGATGTACCAACAACCAAGCAACCCTCCTCCATATAAATCTCATGGACAAAGTTCTTCAAGCTCAAATATGGGTCGGATAAAAAACATGTTCAAATAGATGATGGAGAGAAATGGAGAATCCGACGTCTAGATAGCCTCTCACACTACTTCTATCCAAAATCTCGAAGTACAAATGGGCCAGATTTCACATGCCTTAAACACACGCCCTAAGGGCGCACTACCGAGTGATACGGTAGTGAACCCCAAGGGTGGGAACAATAACAACACTGGTCATGCCATGGCAGTGACTACTCGTAGTGGAAAAGGTGGTGAAGAAAGTACTTTGGGGCCAAAAATGGTTGTTGTCGATGATGAAGTTGTACCCCAAGATGAGTTACCAGTTGATGTGGAACAAGCAATGGATGAGCCTAGTGAAGGTGAGGTAAGAATTGACATTCATGACAATGGGGAAGATTTGGATAGAAATGTGAACCCATCTAGGGAGCACATAATTGACATGCCGGAACCGGTGGCCCCCAAGGCACTATTGCCTAGGCCACCTCCTCCCTATCCTCAGAGATTGGCAAAGCAGAAGCAAGAGACCCAGTTTAAAAAGTTCTTTGAGATGATGAAGAGTCTTACCATAAATGTTCCATTGGTTGAGGTCTTGGAGCAAATTCCAGGATACGCTAAGTTCATGAAGAACTTAGTGACTAAAAAGCGGTCCATGGAGTGTGAGACCATTAAGATGACTCACCAAGTGAGTGCAATTATTCACTCCATGGCACCGAAAGTTGAAAATCAGGGGTCCTTCACTATTCCTTGCACGATTGGGAGTGCAGACTTTGCAAAAGCCCTATGTGATATTGGGGCAAGTATATATTTGATGCCGTATTCTGTGTTCAAGACTTTTGGTATCGGACAACCTAGGGCGACCTTTATGCACTTGCAAATGGTGGATATATCGATGAAGAGGCCCCTAGGTATTATTGATGTTGTCTTAGTGAGAATGGAGAAGTTCATATTGCCGACAGATTTTGTAATCCTCGACTGTGAGGTTGATTTTGAGGTTCCTATTATCTTGGGGAGGCCTTTCCTTGACATCGGGAAGGCCTTGGTCGATGTTGAAGCTGGAGAACCTACATTCAGAGTTGGTGATGAGAAAGTGGTCTTCCACGTGTGCAAATCTATGAAGCAGCCCAACAACACCGAAGTGTGCTCTTTTATGGACCTTGTGTCCGAGGTTATTATTGATGATGCCAGTGTTATGATCCATGTTGATGATCCTGTAGAGTTTGCCTTGTTGAATCACAAGAACTCAGTGGTGGATGGTGTACTTGAGATCTCCCATGCCCTTCAAGGCATGGGGTTTTATTCCTATGCTCCCAGAAAATTGTCATTGGACTTGGAGAATATGAAGACCCCACCAACAAAGCCATCCATTGAAGAACCTCCGAATCTGGAGTTGAAGACACTTCCTTCCCACCTTAGTTATGAATAACTTGGTCGCTCTTAAAATTTACCAGTTATTCTTTCCTTTTTCCTCTTTCCTAACCCAAATGCAGGTTGACTCAACTTTGAAAGTGCTAAGGAGGAAGAAGAAAGCAATCGGTTGGACCTTGGCAGATATTCGAGTATTAGCCTCGCCTTTTGAATGCATAATATAATATTGGAGGATGGAGCCAAACCCTCAGTGGAACATCAAAGAAGACTCAATGAAGCCATGCAAGAGGTGGTGAAGAAGGAGATTATAAAATGGCTTGACGCGGGTGTTGTCTATCCTATTTTTGACAGCGCTTGGACTTCTCCGGTCCAATGCGTTCCGGAAAAGGGTGGAATGACAGTGATAACAAATGATAAAAATGAGCTCATTCCTACAAGGACGGTTACCGGATGGCGGGCGTGCATGGACTATCGCAAGCTCAACAAGGTAACCCGCAAAGACCATTTTCCTCTACCACTCCTGGATCAAATGTTGGATAGGCTCGCAGGCCGGGCCTTTTATTGTTTCCTCGACGGGTATTCTGGATATAATCAATTTTTGATAGCCCCGGAGGATCAAGAGAAGACTACCTTTACTTGCCCATATGGAACTTTTGCCTTTGCTCGCATGTCATTTGGGCTCTGTAATGCCCCAGCCACTTTCCAAAGATGTATGATGGAAATCTTCACCGACATGGTGGAGGACTTTCTGGAAGTATTTATGGACGATTTTAGTGTCGTCGGGGATTCTTTAGAAAAATTCTTGGGTCATCTTGATAAAGTCCTTCCTCGGTGTGAAGAAACGAATTTGGTCTTGAACTGGGAAAAATGCCACTTTATGGTGGAGGAAGGAATCGTTTTGGGCCATAAGATTTCAAAGAATGGAATTGATGTTGATAAGGCAAAGATCGAGGTTATTTCAAAGTTGCCACCACCTGATTCAGTGAGTGGAGTCCATAGCTTTCTTGGCCATGCCGATTTTTACCGGCGGTTTATCAAAGATTTCTCTAAGGTGGTGAATCCATTATGCAAGCTGCTCGAGAAGGATGCTAAATTCAGTTTTGATGAGCATTGTATGCAGCCTTTTGAACTCTTAAAACACAAGCTCACTACCACTCCCATTATCACGGTGCCGGATTGGAGTGCACCATTTGAGCTTATGTGTGATACAAGAGATGTTATTGTGGGTGCTGTGCTTGGGAAAAGGGTGAACAAAGTGTTTCATCCAATCTACTATGCCAGCAAGACAACGAATTCTGCTCAAATGAACTATACATTCACAGAGAAGGAGCTTCTAGCTATAATCTTTTCCATGGAAACATTTTGCCCTTATTTGATGGGTGCCAAGGTCATAGTTCACACTGATCATGCGACACTCCGGTACCTCATGAACAAGAAGGATTCCAAGGCAAGACTTATGATATGGGTGGTGTTATTACAAGAGTTTGATTTAGAGATCTTGGACCGGAAAGGGAGTGAGAATTAAGTAGCCGATCATTTGTCCTAGTTGAGGAGCAAGGACGTCCTTGTGACAGACTTGAGATCAATGACAGTTTTCCAGATGAACAACTCTTTTCAATGTCAATGCGAGAGATGCCCTGGTTCACGAATATTGCTAATTTCATCGTCACCATAGTTGTCGCGTGTGAGCTCTCTTCTAACCAAAGGAAGAAGCTTCGAAGGGACAACTTGGATTTATATTGGGACGAGCCTTATCTATTCAATATTTGCACCAATGGGGTGATCCGGCGATGTGTATGGGAAGAAGAGAAACTAGCTATCCTTGAGTCTTGACACTCCTCACTGTATGGTGGTCATCACGGAGGGGCGAGAACTGCTTCTAAAGTGCTTAGTTGTGGGTTCTTTTGGCCCACTTTGTATAAGGATGCTAGTGACCTAGTGAAGAGGTGTGATGAATGTCAAAGATCAGGGGGAATTTCCAAGATGGACGAGATGCCTTTAAATTCGATTCTTGAGGTAGATATATTTGATGTTTGGGGAATCGACTTCATGGGGCCATTCGTGAGATTGTGTGGGAACACGTATATCTTGGTTGCGGTTGATTATATGTCAAAGTGGGTGGAGGCCGTGACCTTACCAAATAATGAAGCGCGGAGTGTGATAGCCTTTCTCAAGAAGAATATCTTTACTAGGTTTGGCACTCCACGAGCCATCACCAGTGATGAGGGGTCATGTTTTTGCAACAAAGCCTTCGACTCCTTGCTTTCCAAGTATGGGATCAATCAAAAACTCACTACCCCATACCACCCTCGGGATAGTGGCCAAGTTGAAGTGTCTAATAGAGAGATAAAGAGAATATTATCCAAAATGGTCGATACGAATTGAACCGACTGGACCAAGAAATTAGATGATGCTCTTTGGGCTTACCGGACCGCCTACAAGACACCAATTGGGATGTCCCAATATCGTTTGGTCTTTGGAAAACCATGCCACCTTCCGGTAGAATTGGAGAACAAGCCTATGTGGGCCTTGAAAAAGTTGAATTGGGAATGGGATGTAGCTGCAAATCTTCGGGTGAAGCAATTGAATGAGTAGGATGAGTTTAGATTCCATGCGTACTCCAGTTCGTCATTGTATAAGGACAAAATGAAGTAACTACATGACAAATATGCTCAAGGTAAAGAGTTCAAGGTTGGTGATTTGGTTTTATTGTTCAATTCTCAATTGAGGCTATTCCCGGGAAAACTCAAGTCAAAGTGGAATGGGCCTTTTGTAGTGGTATTTGTTACTCCATTTGTGGATCTTGACCTCAAGAACAAAAGTGGTGAAGTCTTCAGAGTAAATGATCACCGGGTAAAGCACTATCTCGGCAAAGTCGATGACAGCCCCGTGGTGGCACTTCTTCATCTCAAATGATCCCGGTAACATGCGCCGTGCCGCGACGTTAAATCAGGCTCTTCTTGGGAGGAAACCCATGTGTCTTTATTTTTGTTTTCATTGTTTCTCTTGGTAGAATAGGCTTCACTGATGCACTAACTGGTTTTTGGATGTGTAGGATGATTTTGACACAGGAAATTTGGCTAAGTGTGGAAAAAGGACCTCTCTGAACTTTGCTTCGCGGCTGCGGTTGTCTTTTTGCGGTCCACGAAGCCCAATGGATGCAACAATGGTTCTATGGATCTTGCTTCGTGGACGCAGTCTCCTTTTCGCGGTCAGCGAAGCCCATTTATTGAAGGATGCCTTTCTGAACTTGACTCATCACGACTACGGTTGATTTTTCGCGGACCGCGGTGAGCTTTTGCCTGAGCCATGAACAACTGAATGACCGCGGACCGCAGTCAATTTTTCGCGGTCCGCGGTAGGTAAAAAGGGGTGGACCCCAGCTCTTCTCTATAAATAGGCCACTATGGTTTCATTCTTACTTTACGCACTTGAACTTTTCAAAGCATCCTTATGCTGTCTCTTACTCCTACATTTATGAACCTCATTGCACTCTTCTAAACTATCATCCAAGCATCTAGTAAGTGTAATTGTGATTAATTAACTTCTTAATTTCTTCATTTTCTTCATTTTCATCTTCTTTTTCATAATTTTTCACTTTTTAGGCTTTGAATGTTAGGGTTAGTCCAAAAGGTTCGTTTTAGTCCGTTGGAATACAATTACACTGATAAATCATGTAGGGCTTAACTAAATGAACACTTGAGCATAGAAATGGTAAAATCTGGAAACCCTAGGTAGAAACTATTTTCGCGGTCCACGGTCACTTTTTCGCGGACCGCGGTGACTGTGTACGCAACCCCAAGATGCTTTTTTGCGGACCGCGGTCAATTTTTTATAGTCCGTAGTCCCTGTTATCCAGAATTGCTACTTCTCTGATCCTGAAGCACCGCGGCCGTGGTCGGTTTTTCGCGGTCCGTGGTGTGAAGGTTCAGAGACTCACGTCCTTCAGGGGTCACCCACCGCGGTCCGCGGTTGATTTTTCGTTGTCCGCGGTGGCTTTTCAGCTGTGCAATTGGTCCTTAATGCTAACTAAGTGTCTGTAAAACAATGCTCTGGGTACTAACCATGTTCACCTATGTTTACTTTGCAGACAATGGTGCAATCTCAAGGAGGTGGTCGTAAACAAACTAGTCGAGGAGAATCTTAAAGGGAGAGAGGCCCGGGGGCACCCAGGCAACCGTCCAAAGTTTCAATTCCTCCTCAGCCATCCCTATGGGCTACTCGGGCTAAAGACTCCCCTCCTTCACCATCGAGGAGTGTGTATGCTCCGTCAAAGGAGTCCTCATCACATTCATCTCCAGTGGACCCTGTCTCCTATCCCCCGACCCCACAACAGGCAGCCTCCCCAGCTGAATCCGCCTCCAACGCCCACTCAGACTCTACTTCCCCTACAACTTCCTTATCTGGGGAGCATTCAAGTGATGGTAATGGGGATGAACCGGTGGTTGAGGGGGTCGAGCGCACTCGGAATCCGGATGCGTGGCAAGATCGTTTTGTTAGTGAGCCGGCCTTTCATAGGTTCAGGGAATTATGGACCGCACGTTCACTCATTCCGAAGCGTACCTTTTCACTTAAAGAGTTGTCAGCCTACAAACCCAATGTGAAGCAACAATTCTGAGACAGAGAAGGGTGGTCCTACTTCAATGAGCATCTCCCGGATGCAAATGAGCACATAGTGAAAGAATTCTACACAAATTTTCTATTTCTTGCAAAGGACTCAAAGGCATCCCAAGTTCGCAATCTCACAGTGCCTTTTGATGGAAAATCAACAAATGAATATTTGGAGATAGACGATGTAAATGATTCTTTGTACCTGGAGAGACTGGCAGAAAAAGAGACAGCTAGAAATTGGTTGGCTCTACACTTGGCTAAGCCCGGGGAGACTCCGAAGTGGCTAACTGCTGGGAGGACTATCACCAGGAAGAACCTTAACTTTGAAGCTAAAGGGTGGAAAACATTTGTATGCAGCAGGCTGGATCCGACACATCATGACCGGACCTTCCCCCTCAGCCGGGTTGTGCTGGTTGCATCTATCATGGCTGGATACCCCATCAATGTGGGGAATGTGATGTCTGAGGTTATTAGCCGGGTTGTCAGCACAGGTGATACCTCTTACCCCTTTCCTCATTATCTGACAATGTACTTTGAAGATCAGGAGGTAACCAAGAAGCGCTTTGACAACAAAGTCATGACCAAAGCGCCCTTTTCTTGGTATGATTTGAAGGATGATGACAACCCTAAGAAGAAGTCAAAGGGTAAGTCTGTTGCCTCAACTGGCCAGTCTGAAGAGCCAGTGATGGTGATGGAACCTTCTTTTCCCCAGCCAGCCATTCCAGAGGAGGATCCAGGCCCTTCTTCCTCCACCGGCACAGACATTCCTTCCACCAGAGCCTATCCCATGACTGCTCACCGGCTGAGCCAGACACTGACCAGCCTCAACAATTAGATGCAGTCAACTACTACAAAGCTGACTGCAATATCTACAGCTGCGGTAGCCTAGGCTACTCCTCCCTCACCACAGGTCCCACAGTCTGTTGATGACATCTGAAAGAGATTCTGGAAAACCATAAGAAAATCTTGGAAGCAGTGGGTGCACATGAGAATGCATTGACAAAGCTGGCCAAAGAAACAAAGAAGTTGAGGAAGACTCGTGCGTCAAAAGAAGAGGTGGCTGAGTTGAGAAAGGAGGTGGACAAGATAAAGGGTGATCATATTCTCTAGAGATGCTACTAGCAGACCCTATAGAGCCACAACCACAGCAACAGACACAGCAGCAGTCCGTGCGGGAGAAGGATCCGGTGAGGCCATTGAAGTACAGGAAGGTTATGCCCCGTGCTCAGGGCATCAGACTTGTACTGGCAGACCCTCCCATAGAGCAGACCCACCCACAGAGCCAGGAGGCCCAGACCACCGGAGCTCCATCACAGGCAGCAGCAGACCCAACCCCTTAACAGTCCCAGCCACAGGCAGCAGCAGATCCAGCTCCTTCATAGTCCTAGTCTCAGGCAGACCCTATACCCTCACAGACACAGCAACATGGACCACAGCAAGCCAAGGGCCAATAGGGAGTTTTCTTTACTCTCTCTCTCCCATATTTTTGTGCACTATATTGGTTATATAGCATTGAGGAAAATGCTATCTCTTAGTTGGGGGAGTTGCCCTATAGGCATTTGATTTGGTTACATTTGTGTTGTATAATGCAAACAATATTTTCTTTCTTTTTCTTTATGTTATTTTCCATTTTGGCATGTAGATAAGTTTACTATTTTAGTATGTATAAGTTAACTATCCATTTTAAATATTCATCCCCTATGTATATTCGTCTAATTCCGCTAATGTACATATTCATTCTATCCCACGCACTTTACTTTACGCAGTTTTTCTATTTTATAGCTTCTTATTTTTCTTTCATAGCTTCTTGTTTGGTTTTTGCGCGAGCAATAAACCTTTGGTTTTCTTAACGCCACGGTTCTTTCCAAAGGTGGAATTTGTGTGACCCGGGTGTCTCTTCCCAAGGATGGATGGTGTGACAACCTTCTTAAGGGTTTGAGTCTGTTTTTCTATTCTTTTTTTTTGTCTTTTGTTTTTTTTAAGTTAATGAATAACGGTGCCTCAAGAAAAGCTTCACTTGGGCCTACCACAGTTGCCTTTGATCCCATGGTCAAAGACAAACCCTTGTGTTTAGGATGGTTATAGTGACGATCTTGAGACTCTTGTCTTGGCCGATAATCGTCGGGTGGTTCTTCGGGACAATTTTTGTTACTCAAAACACGACTAAGGTCGTTGTGGGCTCTCGACTCGGTTTCTGTATCAATCCTTTAGCTGTGAGTGGTGAGGAATTCCTAATTTTAAGTCCAAGTTCCGTGCCACTAGTCTAGAACTTGCCTTGTGTGTTGTCTAGGCGAAATTCTTGGTGTAATTTGACTTGAGAAGTGACTATAGGCTTTCCTTGTCTTGAAAAAAGAATTGAACACTTCCATGACTTTCCAAAAGACATATTCCCTAGTCAACCCTTTTGAGCCTTAAGCCCTTTCTTTCAAAAACCAAGTTACAAGCCTTCAACCATTCTTTTACCCTCTCTTGGCACTCGATCTTTCCTTGGCTCTAGGAAAAAAGCATAAGTTTGGGGGAGAGACGAGGGATGTGATGAAGTTAAAAAGAAGGCACAAAAGAAAGAAAAGAGAAAAGGCAATGAAAAAGAAAGAAAAGAAAAGAATGAACAAAAAGAAGAAATAAAGGAAATTGATGAAAAAGTGTTGCCAATAGCTTGGAGTGCATAAGAGGAAGAAAAGTGTCTAGAATGAACAAAAAAGGTATGACAGTGTGTCTCTCCAACCCTACAAAATATAAAAGGACTCAAAGAGTCAAGAAAAATGTGAGAACAGTTAAAAATGAAGTGCTTAAGGAAAGATAAAATTCACTCTGACCAAATACTTCCTACCCTTAACCAAAAGCCTTCATCATGATTCCAAAAAAGCTTTGTATGATCTCAGGTCGAGTGAAACCTACATTAGTGGTGATTTACACAAAGGGCAAGCCCATGGTACTTTGAGCCGAACTTGGGACCTTTTTCTTGATGATAGATGAGAGATCCCCATATTCCTCGTTCTGAGTGTCATTATTCTAAAGGTGAGGTAGTTAGGGAAAGTCACGGAATAAGAGTCTAGGATCCACACTGACAGAGGTAGTAGTTAGAGTTTACTGATGAGTTGGAACAACCCTTGAAGCTCTTGTATCACATTTGAAACTATGGTTTTGAAAAGTTCAATCACTGTCAATGATTCATTTGCATTAGGGGCTATGGTTAGTCCCAATGGATGCTAGTTGAGGTCACCATTAGTACAACCGAATTTTCATGAAATCTATAATAGGGGTGGGCCTTATTTTATTTGCTTGAGGACAAGCAAGAGCTTAAGTTTGGGGGAGTTGATAACTTGGATTTTTGCCTCGTTTTATGTTCCTCTATACATGAGTTTTACATATAGATGTAGACAAAGTGGCCCCGAAATCTTATACGTTCTGCTTGTTGCAGGATAGAACAAGAAATGAAGACACTGACTCTAAAATATGCTCAAAGCAGGAGTGAATCCGGCACAAGGATCAAAGACAACAAAAATAATCAAGCAAAAGGCTACCGCGACCACGGTCCAGCTTTCGCGGATCGCGGTGACATGATCCAGAGAAGCTGCAGGCAAGGAAAACTTCCGCTGCGGCCGGGGTCCTCATTTCGCGGTCCGTGGTGTCATGATCCAGAGAAGCTGCAGGCAAGGCAAACTTCCACCGCGACCGCGGTCCTCATTTCACGGTCCGCGGTGGCTCAGTTCAGAGACTGACTTCCAAGGCATTTTCCACCGCGGCCACGGTCCTTGTTTCGCGGTTCGCGGTGGACAACTTTAGAGAGGTGATTTCAGTGCATAGCTCACCGCGTTCCGCGGTCGAGCCATATTAGAAGCCCAGCAGCTCAGCAGCCCAGTTATTTTTGCAGACTATAAATAAACTATTTTTTAATTTTTGAAGTAGAGAGCACGTGAATATTTTATGGTTTTCATATTTGTAGTTTTTTTCTTGTATTTTTAACATTGAAACTTCAATTTCATTGTTAGGAATCAATTAATGGGTTCTTCTTCTTCTCTATCATTGTTTTCATCTTTGATTATGACTAGCTAGACCCATTATCTATGGTTGTGGCTCAACCTTATTGTGGGTATGTAATGGATTTTTGAAATTAAGGTTGGAAAATTAATGGGTTTTGGCTATTTAGGCTAATTTAGGGTTTCTATTGCCATAATTAGTGGTTTCAAACACTAATTAGACTTTTCATGACTTGGGTCTCTCTTGAGAAAGAATACTTGAGTCTAGAAATTAGCCTAATAGGAAATTAGGGCATTATCAAGAGATTGGTAGTCCCAATCAATTGGGTTAAACTCAGAAATGGTAAAACCTTACTTGAGCCCTAATTAACGGGTTAAACCTCGAGAGAGTAATACCCTACCTAAGCCTTAATTTCTTGATTAATTGACACCCAATTGGCCTCGAGATGGGCAATTAGGGCAAAATCACTCAAACTACCGAGAGGTATAGAGTGGACACCTTCGTGCATGGGTTATAACTGTATCCATATCCAATTCCCCGACCTTAGAATTGATACCCGTTGTGTATCCACCTAGGAAAAAGTCACGACCCTAGTTCCTTTATTAATATCAGAAAATAACAATAAAGACAACTTAGTCATTAATTAGCTTATAAACAATAGAGTGACTTAGCATAGTTCAATACCAACAAATGTTTAGGAGTGCAATTAGAAACACTCGACCCTTTTAGATCACTTAGACACTCACCCCCATTATAGACTCCCTGTGGATTCGACTACTGACCATTCAGGTAAAAGTTACACGATCCTTTCCTTCCTACTTATATAGTAGTGTGGGTGAGGCGTGATCGGTTATGCAAAAATATTATGGCATTGTGATTATTACAGGACAAAAGTAATTGAAGAAACATATCTGCATATAATGATTTTGACCATAACCATAATGGTACAAATTTCTCCTTGAAAGAGATATTCACCATATGGATATTGATGAATATGTTGTAGTACAAAATCAATTAAAAGATCTAGAAGAGTCAGTTATACTACTTTGGAGAAATAAAATTGATTATCAATAATGTATGGTGTTGTAGTAAGTCTCAAAGAAACTTATTTAGTTTCTAAAGTATTCGCCAAAAGCGATCAGTTATACTGAGACTATAAATAAAGGAAATATTTAATATCTTATATTACTACAACTTGTAGCGGGGTAATATGTATGTGAGAAGCTATCCACTTTATTCTCCAGTTTGTACTGTACAAACAAAAGAATGCCACAATAAAGTAGAATTTTATTGATATAAAAACCTATATCATAATAAACTTGGAGTTTATTCATAATTGCACTCGTCATTGTGTAATCCTAAGGTTTATCAATATTAATAATTTATCCAGTTGGTATAAGTGATTTAACCATGTTAATTTAAGTATGTTGTGCAAGAAAATAAAGGAGAATTCACATGAGTAAGTATTAAAGAACTTTCTAGTTCTTTACGAATTTTCTTATCTTGCTTGTTCTCATTAATAAATATACCAACTAAAATTGAGATTGAATCCCATGAATGCTGGAAATATCAAAGGTGAATATGGGCACATTCACCTGCCATGTATACTATATAAGATGCATCTATGAGCTGGTTTTATGTGCTATTCTTATTAACCTGCAACATGGCGTTCGCCAGATAACTTGCTCTATAATTTAATTTAGAGCATATTCAAGATTTTTTTATTCAAGATAGTTCATCTTGATAAGTTGGTTTACATCACAGTTGGTTTAATAAAATGATTTATTGAGTGCCTTCAGATAATATCTAAACTATTGCTTATTAGAACACTGTTATCTACATCAATTTGATATGCGTTATATACGAAAGTATATTATATTCCCCCCTCACAAGTGATTCAGCGTCAGGAATCAAATAATTCCATCTTATTATTATTGAAGTTCGCTGTATATTTTCATTAACACAATAATGCATAAAGATGAGTTCCCAAAAATTGAGGAAGAAAATTAGTTTTTCTAACATGAGGGGAGACAAGATAAACAGTTGAGAAAAAGTTACATGGAATGAGTTATCATTTGAACCTCTAAATCCTTGAAGATAATATGAACTTGAAGTTCATAAAAAGATAATTCATCTGCAATGTAAAGCATCCCAGACGCTTTTACTGACCCGAAGATACTAACTATATTCTCACTACAAATTTTCTTATTAGAATAAGTTTTAGAAGGACAAAGTCTATGTTGCGCTTATAGCGTATAGACAAATCGGTTTCAAATAAAATTCTTGATAAAGAAGATAAGAAAATGATCAAAATGATCATAATAAATAGGCAAATGCTCTAGAAATCACATGACATAAAATTTCATAAATCTCAGGAGAGGTTCAGGTATCTGAAAATATAAATGAAGAGATCTCTATGTTATGTCTTTATGAAAAAATGTTGGAACCGATATAAAAATATTCGTCGACAACATCTATGATAGCGCTAAGTATAGATGGGATCTTAAGTTTGTCGAATACAGACACAAAAATATTGACCAAATGGGAGAAACACAATTCGAACAGAATTGGTTCATGCGAAAGACATATAGTTTTGGACCTGCAGTTCAAACACTTGAAAGTATAAAGTCAATGGTATGTACAATCACTTTTATCTATCTTATGTCTATCATGACATAAAAACTTGATATACATCTAAAATCTATTTATATGGCTTATATGACAATCTCTGAAGGATTTAAATTGATTAACGCATATACAATTCTTGGTCCTAAAGTACCACATCCTAAGTGTAATTTCTACACATTTGTATCTGGCTATAACTATAAGCATGGTAATATGATAGCGAGGATTTTCAAGGTGCAACATATTCGTTGGAGTTAATTATAACGACCCGACTGGTTGTTTTGAGCATTTGCACTTCGCCCGGTGATATGGGAGCATGGGTAGCCCCGTATGATTTATTATGACTTATGTGAGTCATCGATTTTTATTTTCAGGTTATTCAGGATTGATATGGAGAAATGATATTCAGCAAGGAGCTTTAAATATGGAAGGTTTGACCAAGTTTTGACTATTGAGTAATCGATCTCGGATTTGGATCTTTATGGTTCGCTAGCTCTGTTAGGTGATTTTGAACCTAGGAGTCTGCCAGGAATGTAATTTGAAAGTCCGTGGTAGAATTAGGCTTGAATTGGCAAAGCTACAAATTCAGTGATTCCCGGTCGGCAGTGGAAAAAATTTGATATCAGAGTCAGAATGAAATTCCGAGTTGGAGTAGGTTTGTAGTGTCATTTGTGATGTGTGTGCAAAAATTTGATATCGGACGAGGTTTGATAGGTTTTTGCATTAGTTGTGAATGTTTTTGGTTTCAAGTTCATTAATCTTGAATTGGTGTGCGATTCATGTTTTTGTTATTGTTTGATGTGATTCGAGAGCTTGATTTAATTGATATGGTATTTTAGGACTTGATGGTACCTTAGGTTGAGGTTCCGGAGGCCTCGAGTGTGTTTCGGGTGAGTTTTGAGCGAGTCTGGGCATTTCCGGAACTCCAGCATTGTTCTGGAGCCTTGGAAATGCAGACTTCGGCAAAATTTTGCGGACCGCGGAGGAGGGGGCACGGAAAGCGTAAATTTGGTTGCGGAAGCGCTCCAGGGAAGATCTGCAGATTCGCTGGTCTGACTTCGGAAGCCTATATATTTTTATCTAGAAGGAACTTTGTGATGATTAAGAAATAAAAGTTTTAGATCTTCGTCTCTAGTTCTAGAAAACTAAAGAAATCATCATTTGGACATATGTAGAGAATGTTATGGCCAACATACTAAAGACTGCCACTGCAACTACCAGAAGCACGATTTTGCTACTTTTCCGCTGCCGCAGTGGTTGGATTTTCGCGGATCGCATAGTGGAGATCAGAGAGTGCACTATATAAATGGGGTTTAGGGCATTATTTCACATTTTGGACATAGGGAACTCGGTTTTTGGTGATTTTTTGTGGGTTTTTCAAGAAATTCATAGGGGTAAGTAATTTTTACTTAGATTTGGTTAATGTTCATGAATATATCAATTATTTCATCATTTGATTAGTACTTTGAGGTAGAAGTTTGAGGAAAATTGTAGAAACGTCATAAAATGAATTTTGGGATTTGAACATTGAATTGGAGTCGGATTTGAGTGAAACTAGTATGGTTGGACTCGAAATTGAATAGATTGTCGGGTTTTGTGAGTTTTATTGGGTTCCGAGGTGCGGGCCCGGATTTGGATATTGGGCCAGTTTCGGGCTTTGGTTCATGATTTGATCTTTTATGATCGGGATTGTTTCCTTTGGAATTACTTGATGTGTTGAATTATTGTTGGTCAGTTTCGAGACGTTCGGAGGTCGAAACGCACGAGATGGCATATTTGGAGCATCGCTTGGCTTGCTTAGCATTTGTATTGGCTCGTTCGAGGTAAATAACCCCTCTAAACTTAGTGCTGAGGGTATAAACCCCCACAATACATGCTATGTGATTGGTATTGAGGTGACGAACATGCTAGGTGACGGGCGTGTAGGCGTTCACCATGTGAATTGGGGCACTGTATAGTGGCCCTAGTTTGTTGATAATTGTGTTTTTACCATGCGATTGAGTGATTGAGCTGTCAATCATGCATAATATCATGTTTAGGCGTCATGCTGATGTTATTGGGACCCACAATGGTCATTTCTTGCTGTCATCTCACTGATTTCATTGATATTTTCTGTCGCGCCTCCCTTTTTCTCGCGAAATCGGGGTTTCGACATTCGACAACTCCTTTCCTTTTGGGAAAGGGGATATGCCAATTGAAGCGTCGCCACCTAACGGATTTAAGGTGTGTTAGGGAACCTAATGCAAGTAACTCATGAAACCAGTCTACATTACCAGAGATTGGATAAGGGCTTGAAATTACCTTGAGGGGAAGGTGTTAGGCACTCCTCGAGGTCCAGAACAGTGGGTCTCGACCAAACTTACTTGGTGAATTACTCATTTAATAGATAAGCAGTCTAAGCACACATATGTAAATAAGATAAAGGAAATTTAGTTGGTAAGCAGTCTAAGCACACATATGTATAAAGATAGGGAAGTCCTAAGTTATTAGCCTATAGGATCACATCTTTACAATGCTCGGTAATCCTTACCCAACTAGAGGGGTTACACGTGGCATTAGCGCACAGGTCATCATATCTTTTATTACCTGATTACCCTCCCCTTAGCGATTGTATAAGCAGTTTTAATAAAATGAACTCTAAGCGTGCATTACCTGTCCCTTCCTTATGGTCTTGGAGGTGTTTTAGAACCTCTATTTTTAGGCAGTTCTAGACTCTCCCAAAGTGTTAAGGAAAAATCTAAGCGACAACAAAGAACAAACATGACTGTCAAGTAAGAAAAAAATTAAGGGCTCATGTTTACCTCCACAAATAAGAAGGTAATTAGCACGTCTCAAATAGCAAGATTACAGATGTTTCAAAAAAGGTCATAGAACATGATATCTAGGTGAGCATGACAAACAGAGAATGTGCAGCATTATGTTAAGGCGAAGCGGTAAAGACCTAATCAGTTTGCCTACTGATTTTTAAACCTGTTGAAGCTGGGCAATCACAAATAAACAAAGCATAGTTTTACAAATTTTATAAGGCCTTAATTATCTATAAGCTTGCCTAGTCATGGTTCAGGGATACCCTATGAAATGCTGTCTAAAAATGCAAACAAAATTCTGGAAATTGACTAAAGGAAAGAAAATAGTTTGAGTTTTAATACGTCCTATAAACATGCTTGTTTATGTGTTGATTATCACGAAACACGGCGTCTACATATTTATCATATAACATGGTGTCTAGGCGTTGAAATTGCTTTTAAACATTCTTATAGGAAGGATGATTATTGATTTAGGCGGTGTAGTCATGATTTAAAGCGAATACAAACACAATCCTAAAGCAGGATATCTAATGCACACCAAGGATGGACATTTTTATTAAGCAGAATTACAGTGGTAACTTAATAACCTGATTTCTAGGTGATCATGACTGTGCATAAGCAGAATTCCATGACAAATGAGTTAATGAACCTATAACATGTTGCCTAGTATGCCAAGTGGACTTAAAAGCATGGTTTCTGATGCAAATAAACATAGTTTAAACCTAAAGGCATGACTTCTAATGTAAGTAAACATAGTATAGACCTAAAGGAAGGATTTCTACCCGTTGTCCCCACAAAAAATCATATAAGAATCCCTCCACTTTTATTAATTTCCCCAATATCTGCTTAGAAAAGTTATTAGTACAAATCATAAATGAATGAATTACATAATAAATATAAGCTATGCTATGGGGAGCCTCAGATAGGACCAAAGTGAACCTGGAAATACCAGACCTTCAAAACAGTCCAGGATGCCAAAGTCTCATAGCCAATAGGGTATCCTGGTGTGTCAAAATTCTCTAAGGACCTCAGGGATCCCGGACAATGCTCACACCAAGATCCTTTGAGTAGGGAAATGATTATGTGCAGTGTGGAAAGGCGTGACCCAGTTTTCCAGAGTTCGGGAGAATCTCATGGATTCCTAGGCAGTACACACACCGGAGGGGCAGAACTTAAGTAATCTCAGAGTAGAAGTGAGAGTGCTTGACATAGTTTGGAAGAGCTTAGTAAAAATAGTATAGAGGTAAAAATTTCAGGAGTGAAAAGGTTTTCAGGAATAGAAACAGTTCTTAAAAATGTTAAGAGTAAAACAATTTTGGAAACAATTCTGAGAAGAAGAAAGATTCAACAAGCCAATAGGGGATCGTGCTTGAAATTAAAGTGGTAATGGATAATAAACATAGAGACAGAATATGAGAATGGTCATGTTGAAGACATGGGTATACTAAATAGAGCCAGTCATGCCAATTAGGATTAACCAAATACATTAGGAGTCTATGATACTGACATGAGCATATTAGTCAAGGGAAGTAAACAAGAACTCAAGTAAACATGCTGGATAAGTATCACACAAGACAAATCAGACCTAGACATGCTGACAACACATTTGAGCAAGAGAGGGTAAGACTCCAACATATTGAGCAAAGCAATAAACAGGAAGACAACCAAATACATAGCCAATTAAACTAGTGTGGAAATAGGCATGGATTTAATAACTATTGAGCACATAGGGTTGAGTTTCAGAATTGAAATAAGAACATACCAGTTAAGGAAGCAAGATACATAAAGTAAGGAAGGTAGAGATCCACAACCTAGCCTTGGTTTTCAGCCGACTAGACAAGCAGTTAGAACAAGTAGCAGAAAAAGAGAGAAGAGAGATAATTTTGTGTGAGTGTATGTTATTGAACTAATTGTCCGTGTGTTTGAAAGGTAAAATAAGAGTGTATATATAGTACTTTAGGAGTAGAACAAATAAGGTAAAAGAATTAGAAGTCAGTCAATTAAGGGTGATCACAAGGTCACATAATTAGTTAACATAAGGGAGTCCGGAATAGACCCCTTAATTAGGGGGTAATCGATTAACTGTAAGAACATGCGTTTAATTAAGGCAAGAAGTCCAAATCATACCAAATAAGGGATCAATAAGCATCCAAAAATAATACGGTCAATTAATTAAGGCAGAGATGAACAATTAAAGTCATAAACAAGGAAACAAATACAATCTATGCACATGAATCTTAACAGTAATCTGCAAAACCTTCACAAGAATCCAGATTTCCGGGAAAGAATTACTCAAATTCCATAAATAGAAATTAAACTAAGTAGGACCTCACAGAAATATAGAACTTAGCCGGATAATCAGGTTCGAACCCTAACAGAGATTAATTATAGTAAACCTACAAAAATACTGGATTTAACGAGGAAGAAGGTTTAAGTCCAAAAGATAGAGTAAATTAATACGACTTGTATCACAGAAATACCCAAAATCGAAACAAGATTGAAGAAATCAATATATCATATAGAATCTACTAGGGTTTGGAAAATTAGTCACGATGATGAAAGAACACTTATTAAAACACTGAGAGGTTAGAAATTCTTTGAAGAAAGTCCGGGATAAACCCTACTTTAGAAAGAATGACAAACAATCCAAATTAATTAATTAAAACAAGAGATTTTTTAGGGAAAACATTTAATAATACCCAAATCCTCTGAGAAGAATCGAAAACAATGAACTAGGGTTTTCAGAAGAATAGCAGAGGGGAAGAGAATAGGTCAAGAACCCATAGATCCGTAATAAAAACAGGGG
The DNA here is from genome assembly GCA_005239525.1 of Nicotiana knightiana. Lineage (NCBI taxonomy): Eukaryota > Viridiplantae > Streptophyta > Magnoliopsida > Solanales > Solanaceae > Nicotiana > Nicotiana knightiana. Next base: position 415 of record MDKJ01198233.1, on the reverse strand, counting down.
GAGATTCTTACTTACAAACAATAAATGGCCCAAGACAGGCAAATTTCGAACCAGAACCTTTGGGTTTCCTTGAGATCTTCTCAAGGATCCAAGAAATCGAAGCGCCATGGCGTATAGAAGACTAGGGCTGGTCAGAGAAGACATAGAAGCACCATAGAGAGGAGGTTAACACCGGTGATGGCATTTAGGGTTAGGGTTCATTCGAGAAAGAGTTGAGAGACGAGGGAGATGATGACGTTGGGGTTGGAGGGAATGAAAGGATTAGGGGTTAGGTTTCAGGATTAATTATGGTAAGGGGATTTGTGGAGCATTGATCTAAAAGATCAACGGCCACGATCAAACGAGGTATTGGGTCGGGCAGGTATAGGTTTGGGTCTAAGAGGTTTGGGCTATCTTTTAAAGGGATTTGGGCTAA
>ML406770.1:3913-41501 GCA_005239525.1 Nicotiana knightiana | reverse complement strand
ATATATATATATATATATATATATATATATATATATTCACACAAACAAAACATTATTTTATTTCACCACCATCGAGCTATAATTGGAGATCAGGCCCCTATTGGGCGACGTCTGATCAGATGGTAAGTTTTACACTGAGCCTACAGTAGTCGAGCGCCTATGAGCGAGCCTAGAATTGTCAGGACTAAAACTGATGGGCTGCGACGGGTATCTGGTGCCTTACCCAACCGAGTACCAATGTAACATATTTTTCTTAGCTTACCATCAGGGTTAAATGGGCCAAAAGGATCGTCATGAGATAACATGAATAAGACATATGGTAATACTAGACATAGGACGACCCAATATGATATAGAAACCTATACATGTGACATACGGGCCTATAAAGCCAACATTATCATTTGTACACTCAAAACATAGGCCGATAAGGCCAAACAAGTATCCATATACATGACACCTGTCTATAAGCCTTTAAGAGAACATAAACGTCATAAAGTTTGGGACAGGGCCCAGCCATATCAATGAATATATGTCTAAATCATATTGACAAAATAGGCAACTCTGGAGCAAATGGAGTGCAACAACACCTTCCGCTGAGCTGATAGCCTATTAGGAGTACTCTCAACATGTCTATCGGGACCTGCAGGCATGAAACACAGCATCCCCAGGGAAAAGGGACGTCAGTACAAATAAAATACTGAGTTTGTAAGGCATGAAAGCAATATATAAAGACATGAAAAAAACATGGACTAAAGAATTCAACCTGTAAGCCTGAATAACTCTATGAATGATGAAGCATTTATAATGTCATGCATATGAGTATAAATGTCATATCATGCATCGTATATGCATACATAACATCATCAAGCCTCTAAGGGAATCCCATCATATCATCTCGGCCTATGTGGGCGAAATCTTTAACGTATACCAGCTGATCAGGTGGTGGTGCATATATAATGCTGTAAACTTTCCCCGTACCCATATACATATAATATACACGTATATAACTCCATCCGGTCATGGGTCAATGTACATGTATAAATGAATGCAATACATAATGAAATAAGTCAATAAGATCTCTCGAAATGTCATAAGATCAATATGCCTTCGGTTAATATCATGAAATAAACTTTATTAACTTATGTATTTTCGGAGCCCCATGAACATAACAGATAATAATAGGGTAGATGGGCAATCAAGAAAATAGGCACCCCTAGTACTTCTAAGGATAGAGTCATTTGTGAAAGTTCAACGTTTGCTTATTTCGTTTGTATCATATTCCAATCAGAGCTCGCTGCTCGACGTGTAGTAGGTTTGACTTGTTGTTGTTATATTGTATCTAGGTATTTATATTTATAACTTTCTAGATTTCTATGGCTGTTGTTGTTAGTGTATAGCGTAAGAGGAGGCCCTTGTTTTAGGGGAGATTCAGCCGAATATATGTCAATGAGCTAATAGCTTAAGTAACGAAATTAGCCTTTACTCATCATTGATTTTAAATCTCCTTATGCTACGGTAGATTGAGTTGAGTTGTTTGAAGAGTTTCTTGGGAGGTATTAAGTACTCAACAGGGTTAAGGTATGTTAAGGCTAAACCTTTCCTTCATGTTGGAATGATCGCGTAACTACATGCGTTTGATAACGAGATATAAAGAGAAGTTTGTACTCTTTAGTTTATGTACATTATCTTAGTCTCATAAGTTACAGTATTCCCCCTTATCGGCACAAGTCTCTCTCTATCCCTCACCCTATATATATATATGCACACAAACAAAACATTATTGTATTTTCACCACCATCGAGCTATAATTGGAGATCAGGCCCCTATTGGGCGACCTCTGATCAGATGGTAAGTTTTACACTGAGCCTACAGTAGCCGAGCGCCTATGAGCGAGCCAAGAATTGTCAGGACCCAAACCGATGGGCTACGACGGGTATCTGGTGCCTTACATAACAGAGTACCAATGTAACATATTTTTCTTAGCATACCATCAGGGTTAAATGGGCCAAAAGGGTCGTCATGAGATAACCTGAATAAGACATAAGGTAATACTAGACATAGGACGACCCAACATGATATAGAAACCTATACATGTGACATACGGGCCTATAAGGCCAACATTATCATTTGTACACTCAAAACATAGGCCGATAAGGCCAAACAAGTATCCATATACATGACACCTGTCTATAAGCCTTTAAGAGTACATAAACGTCATAAAGTTTGGGACAGGGCCCAGCCATATCAATGAATATATGTCTAAATCATATTGACAAAATAGGCAACTTTGGAGCAAATGGAGTGCAACAACACCTTTCGCTCAGCTGATAGCCTATTAGGAGTACTCTCAACATGTCTATCGGGACCTGTAGGCATGAAACGCAGCATCCCCAGGGAAAAGGGATGTCGGTACAAATAAAATACTGAGTATGTAAAGACATGAAAAAAACATGGAGTAAAGAATTCAACCTGTAAGCCTGAATAACCCTATGAATGATGAAGCATTTATAATGTCATGCATATGAGTATAAATGTCATATCATGCATCATATATGCATACATAACATCATCAAGCCTCTAAGGGCATCCCATTATATCATCGCGGCCTATGTGGATGAAATCTTCAACGTATACCAGCTGGTCAGGTGGTGGTGCATATATAATGTCGTAAAATTTCTCCGTACCCCATATACATATAATATACATGTATATAACTCCATCCGGCCATGGTTCAATGTACATGTATAAATGAATGCAATGCATAATGAAATAAGTCAATAAGATCTCTCGAAATTTCATAAGATCAATATGCCTTCGGTTAATATCATGAAATAAACTTTATTAACTTATGTATTTTCTGAGCCCCATGAACATAACGGATAATAATAGGGCAGATGGGTAATCAAAAACATAGGCACCCCTAGTACTTCTAAGGATAGATTCATTTGTGAAAGTTCAACGTTTGCTAGTTTCGTTTGTATCATATTACAATCAGAGCTCGCCGCTCAATGTGTAGTAGGTTTGACTTGTTGTTGTTATATGGTATCTAGCTATTTATATTTATAATTTTCTAGATTTCTATGGTTGTTTTTGTTATTGTATAGTGTAAGAGGAGGCCCTTGTTTTAGGGGAGATGCTGCCGAATATGTGTCAATGAGCTAATCGATTAAGTAACGAAATTAGCCTTTACTCATCATTGATTTTAAATCTCATTATGTTACGGTAGATTGAGTTGAGTTGTTTGAAGAGTTTCTTGGGAGGTATTAAGTACTCAACGGGGTTAAGGTATGTCAAGGCTAAACCTTTCCTTCGTTTTGGCATGATCGCGTAACTACATGTGTTTGATAACAAGATATAAAGAGAAGTTCGTACTCTTGAGTTTATATACATTATCCGAGTCTCATAAGTTACAGTATTCTCCCTTATCGGCATTAGTATCTCTCTCTCCCTCACCCTGCACACACACACACATATATATATATATATATATATATGTATGTATATGTATATATATAGATTCACACAAATAAAACATTATTGTATTTTCACCACCACCGCGCTATAATCGGAGATCAGGCCCCTTTTGGGCGACCTCTGATCACATGGTAAGNGCACAAATATATATATATATATATATATATATATATATATATGTATATATATAGATTCACACAAATAAAACATTATTGTATTTTCACCACCATCGCGCTATAATCGGAGATCAGGCCCCTATTGGGCGACCTCTGATCACATGGTAAGTTTTATACTGAGCCTACAGTAGCCGAGCGCCTATGAGCGAGCCTAGAATTGTCAGGACCAAAATCGATGGGCTGCGATGGGTATCTGGTGCCTTACCCAACCGAGTACCAATGTAACATATTATTCTTAGCATACCATCAGGGGTAAATGGGCCAAAAGGGTCGTCATGAGATAACCTGAATAAGACATAAGGTAATACTAGACATAGGACGACCCATTATGAGATAGAAACCTATACATGTGACATACGGGCCTATAAGGCCAACATTATCATTTGTACACTCAAAAAATAGGCTGATAAGGCCAAACAAGTATCCATATACATGACACATGTCTATAAGCCTTTAAGAGTACATAAACCTCATAAAGTTTGGGACAGGGCCCAGCTATATCAATGAATATATGTCTAAATCATATTGACAAAATAGGCAACTCTGGAGCAAATGGACTGCACCAACACCTTCCGCTAAGTTGATAGCCTATTAGGAGTACTATTAACATATCTATCGGGACCTGCAGGCATGAAACGTAGCATCCCCAGGGAAAAGGGACGTCAGTACAAATAAAATACCGAGTATGTAAGGCATGAAAGCAGTATATAAAGACATGGAAAAAACATGGAGTAAAGAATTCAACCTGTAAGCCTGAATAACTCTATGAATGATGAAGCATTTATAATGTCATGCATATGAGTATAAATGTCATATCATGCATCATATATGCATACATAACATCATCAAGCCTCTAGGGGCATCCCATCATATCATCTCGGCCTATGTGGGCGAAATCTTCAACGTATACAAGCTGATCAGGTGGTGGTGCATATATAATGCCGTAAACTTTCCCCGTACCCCATATACATATAATTTACACGTATATAAATCCATCCGGTCAAGGTTCAATGTACATGTATAAATGAATGCAATGCATAATGAAATAAGTCAATAAGATCTCTCGAAATGTCATAAGATCTATATGCCTTCGGTTAATATCATGAAATAAACTTTATTAACTTTTGTATTTTCTGAGCCCCATGAACATAACGGATAATAATAGGGCAGATGGGTAATCAAAAACATAGGCACCCCTAGTACTTCTAAGGATAGAGTTATTTGTGAAAGTTCAACGTTTGCTCGTTTCGTTTGTATCATATTCCAATCAGAGCTCGCTGCTCAATGTGTAGTAGGTTTGACTTGTTGTTGTTATATGGTATCTAGCTATTTATATTTATAATTTTCTAGATTTCTATGGTTGTTTTTGTTATTGTATAGTGTAAGAGGAGGCCCTTGTTTTAGGGGAGATGCTGCCGAATATGTGTCAATGAGCTAATAGATTAAGTAACGAAATTAGCCTTTACTCATCATTGATTTTAAATCTCATTATGCTACGGTAGATTGAGTTGAGTTGTTTGAAGAGTTTCTTGGGAGGTATTAAGTACTCAACGGGGTTAAGGTATGTTAAGGCTAAACCTTTCCTTCGTTTTGGCATGATCGCGTAACTACATGCGTTTGATAACGAGATATAAAGAGAACTTCGTACTCTTGAGTTTATGTACATTATCCTAGTCTCATAAGTTACAGTATTCTCCCTTATCGGCATTAGTCTCTCTCTCTCCCTCACCCTGCACAAATATATATATATATATATATATATATATATATATATGTATATATATAGATTCACACAAATAAAACATTATTGTATTTTCACCACCATCGCGCTATAATCGGAGATCAGGCCCCTATTGGGCGACCTCTGATCACAAGGTAAGTTTTATACTGAGCCTACAGTAGCCGAGCGCCTATGAGCGAGCCTAGAATTGTCAGGACCAAAATCGATGGGCTGCGATGGGTATCTGGTGCCTTACCCAACCGAGTACCAATGTAACATATTTTTCTTATCATACCATAAGGGGTAAATTGGCCAAAAGGGTCGTCATGAGATAACCTGAATAAGACATAAGGTAATACTAGAAATAGGATAACCCAACATGATATAGAAACCTATACATGTGACATACGGGCCTATAAGGCCAACATTATCATTTGTACACTCAAAACATAGGCTGATAAGGCCAAACAAGTATCCATATACATGACACATGTCTATAAGCCTTTAAGAGTACATAAACGTCATAAAGTTTGGGACAGGGCCCAGCTATATCAATGAATATATGTCTAAATCATATTGACAAAATAGGCAACTCTGGAGCAAATGAAGTGCACCAACACCTTCCGCTGAGCTGATAGCCTTTTAGGAGTACTATCAACATGTCTATCGGGACCTGCAGGCATGAAACGCAGCATCCCCAGGGAAAAGGGACGTCAATACAAATAAAATACCGAGTTTGTAAGGCATGAAAGCAGTATATAAAGACATGAAAAAAACATGGAGTAAAGAATTCAACCTGTAAGCCTGAATAACTCTATGAATGATGAAGCATTTATAATGTCATGCATATGAGTATAAATGTCATATCATGCATCATATATGCATACATAACATCATCAAGCCTCTAGGGGCATCCCATCATATCATCTCGGCCTATTTGGGCGAAATCTTAAACGTATACCAGCTGATCAGGTGGTGGTGCATATATAATGCCGTAAACTTTCCCCGTACCCCATATACATATAATTTACACGTATATAAATCCATCCGGTCAAGGGTCAATGTACATGTATAAATGAATGCAATGCATAATGAAATAAGTCAATAAGATCTCTCGAAATGTCATAAGATCTATATGCCTTCGGTTAATATCATGAAATAAACTTTATTAACTTACGTATTTTCTGAGCCCCGTGAACATAAGGGATAATAATAGGGCAGATGGGCAATCAAGAACATAGGCACCCCTAGTACTTCTAAGGATAGAGTCATTTGTGAAAGTTCAATGTTTGCTCGTTTTGTTTGTATCATATTCCAATCAGAGCTCTTCGCTCAACGTGTAGTAGGTTTGACTTGTTATTGTTATATGGTATGTTGCTAGTTATATTCATAAGTTTCAAGATTTATATGGTTGTTGTTGTTAGTGTATAGTGTTAGAGGAGGCCCTTGTTTTAGGGGAGATGCTGCCGGATATACGTTAATGAGCTAATAGCTTAAGTAACGAAATTAGCCTTTACTCATCATTGATTGTAAATCTCCTTATGCTACGGTAGATTGAGTTGAGTTGTTTGAAGAGTTGCTTGGGAGGTATTAAGTACTCAACGAGGTTAAGGTATGTTAAGGCTAAACCTTTCCTTCATTTTGGCATGATCGCATAACTACATGCGTTTGATAACGAGATATAAACAGAAGTTCGTACTCTTGAGTTTATGTAGATTATCCGAGTCTCGTAAGTTACAGTATTCTCCCTTATCGGGACTAGTCTCTCCCTCTCCCCCACCATACATATATATATATACATATATAGATGCACACAAACAAAATAGTATTGTATTTTCACCACCATCGAGCTATAATCGGAGAGCAGGCCCCAATTGGGCGATCTCTAATCAGATGGTAAGTTTTACACCGAGCCTACGGTAGCCGAGTGCCTATGAGTGAGCCTAGAATTGTTAGGACCCAAATCGATGGGCTGCGACGGGTATCCGGTGCCTTACTTAACCGAGTACCAATGTAACATATTATTCTTAGCATACCATCCGGGGTAAATGGGCCAAAAGGGTCGTCATGAGATAACCTGAATAAGACATAAGGTAATACTAGACATAGAATGACCCAACATCATATAGAAACCTATACATGTGACATACAAGCCTATAAGGCCAACATTATCATTTGTACACTCAAAACATAGGCCGATAAGGCCAACTAAGTATCCATATACATGACACCTGTCTATAAGCCTTTAAGAGTACATAAACGTCATAAAGTTTGGGACAGGGCCCAGCCATATCAATGAATATATGTCTAAATCATATTGAAAAAATAGGCAACTCTGGAGCAAATGGAGTGCACCAACACCTTCCGCTGAGCTGATAGGCTATTAGGAGTACTCTCAACATGTCTATTGGGACCTATAGGAATGAAACGCAGCATCCCTAGGGAAAAGGTACGTCAGTACAAATAAAGTACCGAGTATGTAAGGCATGAAAGCAGTATATAAAGACATGAAAAAAACTTGGAGTAAAGAATTCAACCTGTAAGCCTGAATAACTCTATAAATGATGAAGAATTTATAATGTCATGCATATGAGTATAAATGTCATGTCATGTGTCATATATGCATACATAACATCATCAAGCCGCTAAGGGAATCCCATCATATCATCTCGGCCTATGTGGGCGAAATCATCAATGTATACCAGCTGATCAGGTGGTGGTGCATATATAATGCCGTAAACTTTCCCCGTACCTCATATACGTATATAACTCCATCCGGTCATGGGTCAATGTACATGTATAAATGAATGCAATTCATAATGAAATAAGTCAATAAGATCTCTCGAAATGTCATAAGATCAATATGCCTTCGGTTAATAACATGAAATAAACTTTATTAACTTCCTTATTTTCTGAGCCCCATGAACATAAGGGATAATAATAGGGCAGATGGGGAATCAAGAACATAGGCACCCCTAGTACTTCTAAGGATAGAGTTATTTGTGAAAGTTCAACGTTGGTTTGTTTCGTTTGTATCATGTTCCTATCGGAGCTCGCCGCTCGACTTGTAGTAGGTTTGACTTGTTGTTGTTGTATGGTATCTTGCAATTTAAATTTATAACTTTCTAGATTTCTATGGTTGTTGTTGTTAGTGTATAGTGTTAGAGGAGGCCCTTGTTTCAGGGGAGATGCTGCCGAATATACGTCAATGAGCTAATAGCTTAAGCAACGAAATTAGCCTTTACTCATCATTGATTTTAAATCTCCTTATGCTACGGTAGATTAAGTTGAGTTGTTTGAAGAGTTGATTGGGAGGTATTAAGTAATCAACGGGGTTAAGGTATGTTAAGGCTAAATCTTTCCTTCATTTTGGCATGATCACGTAACTACATGCGTTTGATAACGAGATATAAAGAGAAATTCGTACTCTTGAGTTTATGTACATTATCCTAGTCTCATAAGTTACAGTATTCTCCCTTATCGGGACTAGTCTCTCTCTCTCCCTCACCCTACATATATATATATATATATATATATAGACGCACACAAACAAAACATTATTGTATTTTCATCACCATCGAGCTATAATCGGAGTGAAGGCCCCTATTGGGCGACCTTTGATCAGATGGTAAGTCTTACACCGAGCCTACGGTAGCCGAGCGCCTATGAGCGAGCCTAGAATTGTCAGGACCCAAACCGATGGGTTGCGATGGGTATCTGGTGCCTTACCCAACCGAGTACCAATGTAACATATTATTCTTAGCATACCATCAGGGGTAAATGGGCCAAAAGGGTCGTCATGAGATAACCTGAATAAGACATAAGGTAATACTAGACATCTAATGACCCAACATGATATAGAAACCTACACATGTGACATACAAGCCTATAAGGCCAACATTATCATTTGTACACTCAAAACATAGGCCGATAAGGCCAAACAAGTACCCATATACATGACACCTGTCTATAAGCCTTTAAGAGTACATAAACGTCATAAAGTTTGGGATAGGGCCCAACCATATCAATGAATATATGTCTAAATCATATTGACAAAATAGGCAACTCTGGAGCAAATGGAGTGCACCAACACTTTTCGCTGAGCTGATACGCTATTAGGAGTACTCTCAACATGTCTATCGGGACCTACAGGCATGAAACGCAGCATCCCCAGGGAAAAGGTACGTCAATACAAAGAAAGTATCGAGTATGTAAGGTATGAAAGCAGTATATAAAGACATGAAAAAAACTTGGAGTAAAGAATTCAACCTGTAAGCCTGAATAACTCCATGAATGATGAAGCATTTATAATGTCATGCATATGAGTATAAATATCATGTCATATGTCATATATGCATACATAACATCATCAAGCCTCTAAGGGAATCCCATCATATCATCTCGGCTTATGTGGGCGAAATCTTCAACGTATACCAGTTGATCATGTGGTGGTGCACATATAATGCCGTAAACTTTCCCCGTACCTCATATACGTATATAACTCCATCCGGTCATGGGTCAATGTACATGTATAAATGAATGCAATGCATAATGAAATAAGTCAATAAGATCTCTCGAAATGTCATAAGATCAACATGCCTTCGGTTAATATCATGAAATAAACTTTATTAACTTCCTTATTTTCTGAGCCCCATGAACATAAGGGATAATAATAGATTCATTTGTGAAAGTTCAACATTTGTTCGTTTCGTTTGTATCATGTTCCTATTAGAGCTCGCCGCTCGACTTGTAGTAGGTTTGACTTGTTGTTGTTGTATGGTATCTTGCTATTTAAATTTATAACTTTCTAGATTTGTATGGTTGTTGTTGTTTTATACCTCTGATCAGATGGTAAGTTTTATACCTATCCTATGGTGGCCGAGCGCTTATGAGCAAGCCTGGAATTGTCAGGACCCAAACCGATGGGCTGTGACGGGTATCTGGTGCCTTACCCAACCGAGTAGCAATGTAACATATCTTTCTTAGCATACCATCAAGGGTAAATGGGCCAAAATGGCCGTCATGGGATAACCAGAATAAGACATAAAGAAATACTACACATAAGACCACCCAACATGATATAGAAACCTATACATGTGACATACGATCCTATGAGGCCGACATTATCATTTGTACACTCAAAACATAGGCCGATAAGGCCAAACAAGTATCCATATAAATGACACCTGTCTACAAACCTCTAAGAGTACATAAACGTCATAAAGTTTGGGACAGGGCCCAGCCATATCAATGAATATATGTCCAAATCATACGGACCAAATAGGAAACTCTGGAGCAAATGGAGTGCACCAAATAAAGTACCGAGTATGTATGGCATGAAAGCAGTATATAAAAACATGAAAAAAGCATGGAATAAAGAATTCAACATGTAATCCTGAATAACTCTATGAATGATGAAACATTTATAATGTCATGCATATGAGTATAAATGTCATATCATGCATCATATATGCATACATAACATCATCAAGCCTTTGAGGGCATCCCATCAAATCATCTCGACCTCTGTGGGCGAAATTTTTAACGTATACCAGCTGATCAGGTGGTGGCACATATATAATGCCGTAAACTTTCCCCATACCCCATATACATATAATATACACTTATATAACTTTATCTGGTCATGGGTCTATGTACATGTATAAATGAATGCAATGCATAATGAAATAAGTCAATAAGATCTCTCGAAATGTCATAAGATCAATATGCCTTCGGTTAATATCATGAAATAAACTTTATTAACTTACGTATTTTCTGAGCCCCATGAACATAAGGTATAATAATAGGGCAAATGGGGAATCAAGAACATAGGCACCTCTAGTACTTCTAAGAATAGAGTCATTTGTGAAAGTTCAACGTTTGCTCGTTTCGTTTGTATCATATGGATCATACCAAAAAGAAGTAAGGGATAGTCTTAACATACCTCAAGTCATAAATTCAACTCAAAAACAAGCTTATGACAACTAGCACTCCAACCCCATAACAAAGAAATACATGTACAACTTAGATGGGGCTAGTATATTCCGTATCTCAAACGATAACTCGATTCTAAAATAAAACGGGCAGCATTTCACCTGATCTTACAAATCCCTCAAGCATCCTTTAGGCGAGATACAAACATAATACAATCAGAAACTCAAAAACAACCAAACTATAATTAGGGACCTTCAATACAACAAAAATCCCAAATATACCATAACACACCCAATCAACAAGTTATCAATAAACCTGAATTTACAACGACGGGTGATCAACCTACTACCCTACCACATGTGGTGTTTCTCCATCACCCTATCCTTCCAAATTCCATAAATCAGTAACACAATAGACCAACACTAGTGGACTAAAATGCAGTCTACTAAAAGTGAAATAAATTAAACTCACGGCTTCAGATCACCGTCTCGTGAGTTCTAACTACTAGAAAATTAATTTATCAGCCTTTCTTGATATTTAAAAGCTTAAAATATGATGTACCTTCCAAACCTCAGACTACAAAGGAAAAGAGAGGTGATATAGCGATACTTACGTCCTAGGGATCGTTCTAATGTTATCGCCTCTTGATTTCGTGAAAGGAACTTTGATCTTACTTGAAATTTCTTGGAAAAGTCCTTGGAGATCTTGACAGTGTTTTGGAGTTTGTATTCTCTGTATATTGATGGATTATAATGGGAAAAGACACACGTATAAGCCCACCACCTCAATTCTCCAAGCACGTGGGTAAGCTGCCTGCTTGGCAGCTTGAGCAGTGCAACTTCGCACGCTTGTATCTCTCTATTATGATATCGTATGGACAAATGGTTTGCAGCATTGGAAAGTAGACACATGTGGCTTTAATTCGACAAAAAGATATCCCTACAACTACCAATTTACTGGGAGAAAACAGTCTCCCAACCTGGCCTATAAACCTACCACACTACTGAAAAATTTGTCTACTATAACAGTTGCAAAACCATTCCAACAGACTGCCAAACCGTTGCCGTATGGATATTGGAATGGTTTACAACCCGTCACACAAGCCGGCGTACCCATAGGTCTATCGGAATGGTTTTTGCAACGGTTTGCATCGCCGTGACAATAGATATGGCTATCGCAGCAGTTTTCCCTTTCTCTATTGGAACAATTATTTTTTTCAATTGGAATGGTTTTAAACCATTACTATATTGTTTATACAATGGTTCTTAACCGTTACCATATTATTTAAAGCAACACTTATATAAGCTATTGCTACGGTTATGTTTGATATAACAACAGTTTCATTAAGCTATCATAACGGTTAGATTTGTATTTGGAACGATTTGTAGATCATTTTGGAATAGTTTACGGGACCTATTGTAATGGTTTGTATTATCTACTAGAATGCCTTTTATGTTCTATTGCAACGGTTCTGGTAGGTTATTGTATCAGTTCAGTTAAAACCAAAATATATCACCTATTGTAAACATATATATTTATACATATAATAAATTATAATAACACTAAAATTTAAATACATCATAGATGAAACTGTAACGACCCGGCCGGTAGTTCTGTGAGATTTACCTCGTTTCACCCATTTCTGCATTTTTCATATATTTCTAGACTTTTTTTGTTGTGTTGGGTCATTTGGTTTGGGTCCGGAGTGGTCATGGTGAGAATTGAGGCATTTAGTCTCCTAAAGTAGCCTAAAAGTTGAGAAAGTCAACTGAGAGTTGAATTATTTATGACTGACCTCGGAATGCTGATTTTATGGGTCGAATAGCTTCGTTAGGTGATTTGGGACTTAGGAGTGTATTCGGAATGAAGTTTTGATGTCCGGTGTAGAATTACGCTTGAATTTGCAAAAGTTAATTTTTGGCGATATCCGGTCAGCACTGGAAAATAAGTTATCGGGGTCGGAATGAGATTTTGAAAGTTGGAACAGGTCCGTAATGTCATTTTGGGTATGTGTGAAAAATTTCAGGTCAATCGGAGGTGTTTTGGTTGGTTTCGGCGTAGTTGGCAAAATTTGGTAGTTTCAAAGTTCATAGGCTTGAATTTGATGTAATTTTGATGTTTTCATGTTGTTTTTGGTCTTTCGAAGGCTCGACTAAGTTTGAATAATGTTATGGGGTGTGTTGGTATGTTCGGTTGGGGCTATGTTCGGTTGGGGCTCCGAGGGGCTCGGGATTGCTTTCAGATGATTGACGGAGTTTTGAACTTAAGAAAAATGCAGCAAATGGCGGCCGGTGTAAGTTTCTGGTGTTGGCCGCACCTGCGGATGGGTAGCCACAGGTGTGACGTCGTAGGTGCGAAAGGCCATGTGCATGTGTGAAAGGAGGCTAGGCAGGTGGAATCCGCAGGTGCGAAGAGTTGGCCGCACCTGCGAAGCCGCAGGTGCGGAGAAGTGGCCATAGGTGCGAGAATTGGTCCGATAGTGGGATTGCGCATGCACGGGTCCACATGTGTGGAATTGCTGGGCAGAACAATATAAAAGAGGCCTCCGTGAAATTTTAGTTATTTCACCATTGTTGCATGCGGGTGGAGCTCTTTTGAAGGCAATTTGAATAAAGAATTCGTGGGTCTTTAGTGGAGGAAAGTTCCCAGGTTAATAAAGTCGTTTCTATGCTATTTTGTTTGGATTAGGCTTGTAAATTCGAGGATTAAAGTAGGTAAAGGTTGGGAAGAATGGGTGGAGGATTGAAAAACTCTTTTGATAATTTGGGTAGGAAATTGTTGTCCGATTGTCGTGTTTTTGGTATGTATATAATCGTGGGAGGTCGAGGTTTCTAGTGATGTAAAATTTATTGAATTCCGAGACGTGGGCCCGGGCCTCAGGTTTGGCCGAATTTCGAGATTCTTGTATAATTTGATAGTTTTTGATTGGGTTGTGTTCCTTTAGTATATATTAATGATGTTAAACTGGTTTTTGCTAGATTCAGAGCAATAGGGAGCAAATTTAACGGGCAAGAGCATAGCGGACTAGTGTTGTGACCCGGTAGAGGTAAGTAATGATTATAAATCTTGTCTTGAGGGTACGAAACCCCGGACTACATATTTCTCACTGAATTTAGAATGGCGCACACGTAGGATGATGAGTATGTGGCGCTCACTGATTTTTGGATTGGACTAGGTCCTCTCTGCGGCAACTATTGAGTTGCATATTTACTCAAACCTTATGTTAAATTATGTTTTAAAGATTGTTGCAATATTTGGGCTATAAGCCGTGTTTCCTCATGCCGATGTGTTTAGACCCCTTGGGGGATTTTTACTGTTGTTTTTCCCACTATATATGGATGATTTCACTCAGTCATATTGTGCTTACTGTTTTTCAAAACTCAGCCTGATTTACACTGCTTTGAGATTTAAAAAATGATGTTTTAGGTCGAGTACCCTGTTTTACTGATTCGCCCGAGGGGCTTTTGAGAGGTTCTGCTGAGTGAGGCCGAGGGCCTGATTGTGAGGATATGATATGCTCCGAGGTGGTTTAATATTAGCGCTTGAGCTGAAGGAGCCCCTCCGGAGTCTACACACACCCCAGTGAGTGTGCCGAGTGACGAGTGATTGGGAGGCATGAGTGACTGTGAGGTACGCCCGATAGGCTAATATGAGTGATGGTCAGGTATGCCCGAGGGGCTGATTATTAGTGACTGTGAGGCATGCCCAAGGGGCTGACTATGATTCATGTTTTTTCCCAAGGGGCTTCTTATGATTTTACTACATTTCACTCTGAACTTATGAAATATGGTTTTGCCCGAGGGGCCTCTTTATGATTCATTTCATTTTCATACTAAATCTTTCGGTTTGGAGTTATTAAAAATATACATATTTCAAATGACTTTTCTGAAGTTGGTTTTAAGGCATGATGATTTCATATATCTATGTTTATACTATTGGAAAGTAAGGTTGTGCATACTGTGAACTAATGACATTGATTTTTATGTGTTTTCTTTCCCCTTAGAATTTATTTATTTTCATTACTACTGAGTTGGCGTACTCACATTAATCCCTGCACCCTGTGTGCAGATTGAGGTGCAGATACCGAGCATTAGCCATCTATTCCATGCGCAGCCGGATTGCGGGATATTGAGGTAGTTGTTCAGCGTCTGCAATATCTTTGTTTTCCCTTCTTGTTGTATCTAGTTATTTATTCGGTTGTTTTGTATTATAATAGTATAAATTTGGTTTATCTCTCTTAGATGGTCATGACATGTTGACTCCGAGTTTTGGGGTTGGTTGCACTGTTTATTTGCCTAATATATTTAGTAAACTCTGTATATTTTATGAAATGCTTGAAATTGATTGGGATTTTGAAAGAAACTGTAAACATGGGATTATTGGCTAGCCTAGTTCAACGATAGGCGCCATCACAGTTGGTTTAGGATTTGGCGCCGTGACAGTTTGGTATCAGAGCCTAGGTTACATAGGACTCAACGGTCATGAGCAGGTTTAGTAGAGTCTTGTGGATCGGTACGGAGACATCTGTACTTTTCTTCGAGAGGCTGTCGAACTCTTAGGAAACATTTCTATCTTTCTTGAACTCTTTCGTGCTAATCTATTGATTCTTGAAATCTTAACTTACGTTGTTTCATTCTCTCACATATGGTGAGGACATGCAATACCGATCAGAGTGACTAGACGCCAGCTAGACCAGCGAGAGGTAGAGGCCGCAGTCGAGACCATGGTAAAGGTAGGGGTTAGCCCATGCAGCAGCCGGGACAGTACCATAGGATCCCTATCGATCAGGATCAGATTCCCACTAATGGTGTTCCACCGAGATAGGCTCAGGCACCGGTAGTGCCTATGGTTATTCCGGGTCTTCAGGAGACCCTGTCTCAGATATTGACAATGTGCACCAGTTTGGCTCAGGCAGTCCCCATGTCTTCTACTACCACCACAGCTCAGGCCGGGGGAGGCAATCAGACTCCAGCTGCCCGTGCACCTGAGCAGGCTGTACGGGGTATTCAGGCACCACGAGCAGCCCCAGCTCAGCCAGTTGCTCCGGCCAAGGATTATGTGCTCCCTGCTATGCCTGAGGATGAGCAGCACAGGCTGGAGAGGTTCAGTAGACTTCAGCCTCCGACTTTCAGCGGTACAGAAGGTGAGGATGCCCAGGGGTTTCTAGATAAGTGCCAGAGGATACTACGTACTGTAGGTATTTTGGAGACCAGTGGGGTCTCATTTGTTACATTTCAGTTTGCGGGTGCTACCTTTACTTGGTGGGATTCATTCGAGAGGCGTAGGCCGGTTGGTTCAGCACCTCTCACCTGGAAGCAGTTATCCATGATATTTATGGAGAAGTATGTTCCTCAGTCCCATAGAGAGGAGCAACGCAGGCAGTTTGAGAAGCTACGCTAGGGAGAGTTATCAGTTACTCAGTACGAGATGAGGTTTTTCGAGTTAGCTAGGCATGCTTCGGAGATTGTCCCTACTAATAGGCAGAGGGTGAGGAGGTTTGTAGATGGTCTTTCTTATCAGCTCCGGCTATTTTGACTCAGGAGAGAGTATCGGGTGCTTCATTTGAGCAGGTTGTTGACATAGCTCGAGATATTGAGTCTGTTCGTCGCCAGGAGCGGGAGGAGAGCGAGGCCAAGAGGCCTCATGGTTCGGACAGTTCTAGCGGTGCTCCCTTCAGGGGGCAGTTTCAGCAGGGTAGAGGCCGTTCATTCAGGCCTCCTCAGTCATCCCACCCAGCGTATAGTGGTGTATCTTCGGGGCATGGTCCTTGTGGTTCTCAGTCAGGCCGTACTTCATTTGGTGCCCTCCCGGCTCATAGTGCAGCTCGAGCACCCCCAATTCAGAGTTCCCCTATGCATGAGTCTTCTAGTGGCCGTTCGGGTGACGGGGGTTTCTATCAGTCCCCACCTCCAGATCTAGGGAGTTGTTTTGAGTATGGAGAGTTCGGGCACGTGTGGAGGCAGTGTCCCTGTCGTCCCGGTGGTTTTTCTCAGCAAAGGGGCAAACCCTCGACTTCAGCTCCAGTCACTTCACCACCCGCCTAGGCAGCCAGGGGTGGTAGTCAGTCAGCCAGGGGCTGCCCTAGAGGGGGAGGTCGAGCAGGGGGAGTCAGGCTCGCATGTATGCATTTCCAGCCAAGCCAGAGGCTATGGCCTCAGATGCCGTGATTGCAAGTATTGTCTCAGTCTGTTGCCGAGATGCCTTGGCTTTATTTGACCCTAGTTCTACATATTCCTATGTTTCTTCATATTTTGCCTATTTTCTGGATGTGCCCCGTAAGTCTCTAGCCACCTCTATTCAGGTGTCGACTCCGGTGGGCGATACTGTTATTGTGGACCAAGTGTATCAGTCGTGCATGATATTTATTGAGAGTTTGGAGACCCGAGTGGGCCTACTGTTACTCCGCATGGTCGATTTTGATGTGATATTGGGCATGCATTGGTTATCTTTGTGTCATGTTTTTCTTGATTGTCACGCTAACACCATGACCTTAGCTGTGCCAGGATGTCCGAGGATTGAGTGGAGAGGTTCTTCTGAGTATATGCATAGCAGGGTGATTTCCTACCTAAAGGATCAGCGCATGGTTCAGAAAGGGTGTTTATCTTATATGGCCTTTGTGAGGGATGTCGGTGGTGAGACTCCCACTATTGATTCAGTTCTTGTGGTCTGTGACTTACTGGACGTGTTTCCTGCAGACCTACCAGGCATCCCGCCTTCCAAGGATATTGATTTCGGTATTGACTTGGTGTCAGGCACCCAGCCTATTTCTATTCCACCTGATCGGATGGAACCAGCGGAGCTAAAGGAATTGAAGGAGCAGCTTCAGGAACTCCTAGAGAAGGGGTTCATTCGGCCTAGTGTGTCACCTTGGGGTGCACCGGTGTTATTCATGAAGAAGAAGGATGGGTCCATGCATATGTGTATTGATTATCAGCATGTGAACAGAGTTACGGTGAAGAACTAGTATCCCTTGCCCTGCATTGATGATTTGTTTGACTAGCTTCAAGGAGCTAGAGTGTTCTCCAAGATTGATTTGAGATATGGGTATCATCAGTTGAAGATTCGGGATTTTGAAATTCCGTAGACTGCTTTCAAGACCAGATATGGTCATAATGAGTTCTTGGTTATGTCATTTGGGCTAACCAATGCCCCAGTTGCGTTCATGTAATTGATGAACAGCGTATTTCAGCCGTACCTTGATTCTTTTGTCATTGTGTTCATTGATGACATCCTAGTTTATTCTCGTGGCCAGGAAGATCATGGTTAGCATTTGAGAGTTGTGTTACAGAGGTTGAGGGAGAAGAAGCTTTATGCAAAATTCTCCATGTGCGAGTTTTGGTTGGGTTCGATAGCTTTCTTGGGGCACGTGGTCTTTAGTGAGGGTATTCAGGTTGATCCGAAGAAGATAGAGGCGGTGCAGAGTTGGTCCAGACCGTCCTCAGCAATAGAGATTAGGAGTTTTCTTGGTTGGGCGGGATATTACCGTCGCTTCATAGAGGGATTCTCTTCTATTGCTTCTCCTTTGACTAGATTGACCCAGAAGGGTTCTCCATTCAGATGGTCTTATGAGTGTGAGGAGAGCTTTCAGAAGCTCATGTCAGCATTGACCACAGTTCCGGTACTAGTTTTTCCTACTGGTTCGGGTTCTTACACAGTCTATTATGATGCTTCTAGAGTTGGTTTGGGAGCGGTAATGATGCAGGATGGTAGGATGATTTCCTACGCGTCTAGACAGTTGAAGGTGCACGGGAAGAATTATCCAGTGCACGATCTTGAGTTAGCTGCCATTGTTTATGCCTTGAAGATTTGGCGGCATTATTTGTATGGAATGCAGTGTTATATTTTCACTGATCATCATAGATTGCAGTATCTGCTAAGGTATAAGGACTTGAATTTACGTCATAGGAGATGGTTAGAGCTTCTCAGGGATTATGCCTCACTATCTTATATCATCCGGGGAAGGCCAATGTAGTGGATGATGCCCTGAGTTGCAGGTAGAGAGTTTGGGGAATCTAGCCTACTTCCAGTAGCAGAGCAACCATTAGCCCTTGATATTTAGGCCTTAGTGGGTCGGTTGGTGAGATTGGATCTATCATAGTCCCCGCGGGTGTTGGCTTGTGTAGCCTCCAGGTCTTCTCGTTATGATCATATTGGAGCACGCCAGTATGATGATCCACATTTGCTTGTTCTTCAGGACAGGGTCCGTCGCAGTGATGCCTGGGATGTGGTTATTGGTGATGATGGGGTCATGAGAATGTAGGGTCGGATTTGCGTGCTCAATGTAGATGGGCTTCGAGATTTGATTCTAGCTGAGGCCAATAGTTTGTGGTATTCCATCCACCTGGATGCCGCAAAGATTTATCAGGATTTGAGGCAGCATTATTGGTAGGTGGATGAAGAAAGATATTGTTGAGTTTGTGGCTCAGTGTCTCAACTGTCAGCAGGTCAAGTATGAGCACCAGAGACCAGGTGGATTGCTTCGGAGGTTTGATATTCCGGAGTGGAAGTGGGAGCGGATCACCATGTACTTCGTAGTTGGACTCCCACAGACTTCGAGGAGGTTTGATGCTATATGGGTTATTGTGGATCGGCTGACCAAGTCCGCGCACTTCATTCTTGTCGGTACTACTTATTCTTCTGAGCGGTTAGCTGGGATTTATATCAGGGAGATTGTCTGATTGCATGGGGTTCCAGTTTCTATCATTTCCGACAGAGGCACTCAGTTCACATCTCAGTTTTTGAGAGCTGTACAGAGAGAGTTGGGTACTCAGGTCGAGTTGAGCACAGTGTTTCATCCCCAGACCGACGGACAGTCAGAGCGTACCATTCATATTTTGGAGGATATGTTACGTGCTTATGTGATTGACTTTGGTGGTTCATGGGACCAGTTTCCGCCACTAGCGGAGTTTGCATATAATAACAGCTATCAGTTGAGTATCCAGATGGCTCCATATGAGGCTTTATATGGTTGGAGGTGCAGATCTGCGGTTGGTTGGTTTGAGCTGGGCGAAGCTAGACATTTGGGCACAGACTTGGTTCAGGATGCGTTGGGTAACACAAAGTTGATTCAGGAGCGGCTTCGCACGGTGCAGTCTAGGCAGAAGAGTTATGCGGACCGGAAGGTCCGAGATATGTCTTTCATGGTTGGGGATAAGGTGTTACTGAAGGTGTCGCCCATGAAGGGTGTTATGAGATTCGAGAATAGGAGAAAGCTAAGTCCCAGGTTTATTGGGCCATTTGAGGTGCTTCAGAGGGTTGGGGAGGTGGCTTATAGGCTTGCTATGCCTCCCAAATTGTCTAGTATTCATCCAGTATTCCATGTTTCGATGCTCTGGAAGTATGTTGGTGACCCGTCTCATGTTTTGGACTTCAGTACGGTTCAGTTCGAGGGTGATATGTCATATGAGGTAGAGCCAGTGGCTATTTTGGGCCGACAGTTCAGGAAGCTGAGGTCCAAGGATATAGTTTTAGTGAAGGTTCAGTGGAGAGGGAAACCGGAGGAGGATTCCACCAGTGAGACCGAGCGGGAGATGCGGGACAGATATCCTCACTTATTCGAGACTCCAGGTATGTTTCTAGATCAGTTCGAGGATGAACGTTTGTTTAAGAGGGAGAGGATGTAATGATGCGACCGATCATTCCATGAGATTTACCCCGTTTCCCCCATTTCAGCATTTGTCATATATTGCTAGCCTGTTTTTGTTGTGTTGGGTCAGTTGTTTGGGTCCGGAGTGGTCATGGTGAGAATTGAGGCATTTAGTCTCCTAAAGCAGCCTAAAAGTTGAGAAAGTCAACTGAGAGTTGACTTATTGGTGAACAACCTTGGAATGCGGATTTTATGGCTCAGATAGCTTTGTTAGGTGATTTGGGACTTAGGAGTGTGCTCGGAATGAATTTTTGATATCCGGTGTAGAATTAGGCTTGAATTGGGGAAAGTTAGTTTTTGGCGATATCCGGTCAGTAGTGGAAAATAGGCTATCGGAGTCGGAATGGGATTCCGGAAGTTGTAACAGGTCCATAATGTCATTTTAGTTATGTGTGCAAAATTTCAGGTCAATCGGAGGTGTTTTTGTTAGTTTCGCCGTAGTTGGCAAAATTTTGAAGTTGAAAAGTTCATAGGCTTGAATTTGATATAATTTTGGTGTTTTCATGATGTTTTTGGTCTTTTGAAGGCCCGACTAAGTTGGAATAATGCTATGGGGTGTGTTGGTATGTTTGGTTGGGGCCTCGAACATTATTTCATGTTTGGAATAATGAGCAATAGGGAGCAAATTTAAGGGGCAAGAGCATAGCGGACTAGTGTTGTTACCCGGTAGAGGTAAGTAATGATTATAAATCTTGTCCTGAGGGTACGAAACCCCGGACTACATATTTCTCACTGATTTTAGAATGGCGCACACGTCAGATAACGAGTATGTGGCGCGCACTAATTTTTGGACTGGACTAGGTCCTCTCTGCGGCAACTATTGAGTTGCATATTTTACTCAAACCTTATGTTAAATTATGTTTTAAAGATTGTTGCAATATTTGGGCTATAAGCCGTGTTTGAGGCCTCGTGCCGATCTGTTTAGACCCCTTGGGGGCTTTTTACTGTTGTTTTTCCCACTATTTATGGATGATTTCACTCTGTCACATTGTGCTTACTGTTTTCAAATCTCAGCCTTATTTACACTACTTTGAGATTTAAAAAATGATGTTTTAGGTCGAGTACCCTGTTTTACTGATTCGCCCGAGGGGCTTTTGAGAGGTTCTGTTGAGTGAGGCCGAGGGCCTGATTGTGAGGATATGATATGCTCCGAGGTGGCTTGATATTAGCGCTTGAGCTGAAGGATCTCCTCCGGAGTCTACACACACCCCCAGTGAGTGTGTCGAGTGCCGAGTGACGAGTGACGAGTGATTGGAAGGCATGAGTGACTGTGAGGTACGCCCGATGGGCTGATATGAGTGATGGTCAGGTATGCCCGAGGGGCTGATTATTAGTGACTGTGAGGCATGCCCAAGGGGCTGACTATGATTCATGTTTTTGCCGAAGGGGCTTCTTATGATTTTAGTACATTTCACTCTGAACTTATGAAATATGTTTTTGCCCGAGGGGCCTCTTTATGATTCATTTCATTTTCATACTAAATCTTTCGGTTTGGAGTTGTTAAAAATATACATCTTTCAAAGGACTTTTCTGAAGTTGGTTTTAAGGCATGATGATTTCATATATCTATGTTTATACTGTTGGAAAGTAAGGTTGTGCATATTGTGCACTGATGACATTGATTTTTATGTGTTTTCTTGCCGCTTAGACTTGATTTATTTTCATTACTACTAGTTGGCGTACTCACATTACTCCCTGCACCCCTGTGTGCAGATTCAAGTGCAGATACCGAGCATTAGCCATCTATTCCGTGCGGAGCCGGATTGCGGGATATAGAGTTAGTTGTTCAGCGACTGCAGCATCTCTGTTTTCCCTTCTTGTTGTATCTAGCTATTTATTCGGAGGTTTTGTATTATAATAGTATACCTTTGGTTTATCTCTCTTAGATGCTCATGACATGTTGGATGTGGGTTTTGGGTGGTTGCACTATTTATTGGCCTAATTTATTTAGTAAACTTTGTATATTTTATTAAATGCTTGAAATTGATTGAGATATTGAAAGAACCTGTAAACATGGGATTATTGGCTAGCCTAATTCCACGATAGGCGCCATCACGGCCGGTTTAGGATTTGGGGTCTTGACATAAACTATTAATCATATAAAATTATCCATCAAGCAAATATATCTATAAATAAAATAATATCCATAAAGCAAATATTCTACCCCATGAGTGCATAAGTTTACATTTCAAGAGAGTAAATATGTTTAAA
Source organism: Nicotiana knightiana (assembly GCA_005239525.1). NCBI lineage: Eukaryota > Viridiplantae > Streptophyta > Magnoliopsida > Solanales > Solanaceae > Nicotiana > Nicotiana knightiana. The sequence goes on along the minus strand of ML406770.1, from coordinate 18,340 downwards.
AAATGTTGGTAACAAAAGATTCCTACACATTCATCTATAACAATTCAAAATTCATCTCAAGTAAGGTCTAGATCTTCATCATTTTCATCATCTATTTCTTGATCTACTCCACCTACAAAAGAGGATAAATAAAGTTATTACCCTTCAAAAGAATCCGGTCTAAGAATGCTCATGGCATAAATTGCCATGACAAACAACACACCTAGTATAATATCACTAGTGGAGTCTAGGGAGAGTAGAGTGTACGCAGACCATTGTTTATAGTGATTTCTTGTTGTTTGGTTCAAAAATAGCACAAGAGAAACAAGAAGAGAAACAGAAGATGCAACGACAACAAAAACAGTACGGTCACATAAAAGGATCCAATGCCTTTTCATTTTGTGTTTATTGGTGATGTTCAATGGAATACATTGCATTTTTATGCCATTGTTTACAGTGATTTCTTGCTTATAGGCTATTCTACTGGCTTATTCTCCATTCGAAGTTCATCATTCTTATAGGCTGTGAAGTGGGTTGTCTTCAATTGACTCTTACACTTTCTCCAAGCACTACAAGCTGATTCAAAAACCCATTGTTTCTCGTCAGGAATGTTATATTTTTCTTACAGATTTAGTGTAATTGGGTTAGTGTAAGAAATAAGAAATATCATCCATGTTATTGGACATTGAGAACTTCATACCTTGATATATTTTCACATATCATCTTTTATGTCTAGTTTCCTCCAATTAAATACATTAACAGGACAAAAAGTCCCACTCCTTGCCAATGTGCCGAGGAAGCTACCCAACTCTTTTACAACCTCTTTAGTAGGACCAACAGGTTGATTATACTCATTTAGAATGACTATTTTACGCTCCTTTATACCATGAACGTTTGGCATTTGAGTACGACCTCTTTTTCTTTTTGGCAAGGAGGGGCCTGCAGTAGTACAAAGCAAAGATAATCATTAATTACTATTTTTAGTTAAGTTTATGATTAAAATTCATATATATATTTTCCTTTTTCCTCAAACTGTTCAATTGCTTCATGATTGATAGTATCATTAGATCGTTCACGTACTCCTTGTGACGTAGGAGTGATGGAATCCATATTCGATTGTTGCACTTGTTCATGTACTCCTTGTGTTGCTGAAGAGGTGCAATTTTGTGGCACTCGCTGCACTTGTTCTTGTAATTGAGATCCACCTTTGAATTGTCGTTCTTCATTTGCATTTGACCTTAAAACTTTCAAGATTGTTTTTGTTGTCAACGACGAAACCTTTTAGTTTCGTAAAGATGAAGGTAATCCACCTTCTGATTGTCGTTCTTCATTTGCATTTGACCTTGTAGCTTGGAAGGTTCTTTTTGTTGTCAATGAAGAAACCCTTTGATTTCGCAAAAATGTAATTGATCCAACTGAAATACGGTTGGATAATTTCTTATTTTTGCTTGAGCACCCTTCTTTTTCATGACTATTCAATTATTTTTTAGATTCTGAAAAGAAAACACACTATAGGTTAGCAAAAGCAACAAACATAGTATGTCATTTCTAATAGAAGCACTAACAAAGGAAACTAAAAATATATGAAAGGTAGTTGTTGAGTTGAGTATCTGACTTCAAGACTAGAATGCAAACAGATCATTTAACTANTTGGCCTTATAGCTTTCAAGACTGTTTTTATTGTCAACGACGAAACCTTTTGGTTTCGTAAAGATGAAGGTAATCCACCTTCTGATTGTCGTTCTTCATTAGCATTTAACCTTGTAGCTTGGAAGGTTCTTTTTGTTGTCAATGACGAAACCCTTTGATTTCGCAAAGATGCAAGTGATCCTGCTGAAATGCTGTTGGATATTTTCTTATTTTTGCTTGAGCACCCTTCTTGATTCATGGCTATTCAAATATTTTTCAGATTCTGAAAAAACAAACACAATATAGGTTAGAAAAAAGCAGCAAACATAGTAGGAAACTAGAAAGATATGAAAGGTAGCTGTTATGTTGAGGATCTGACTTCAAGACTAGAATGCAAACAAATCACTTAACTCCTCAACCAAATAGAGTCTTAGTTTAATAAATCCAAAGAAATGCCAGCATTTGGGCAATAGAACAACTAATCAGAAGTTACAAATTCATGGTTTATCCTTTACACTATCTTTTAAAAAAGCTAATAGATCTTAGAATTCACAGTTCAACTAAATAGGAGAATCAGTGACAATATGAGAGGTTAATTGAGGATTCAGAGAAAACAATATTGAAGTTAGCCTTACAAACAATTTTTGTATTGTTCTGTAATACTACAGAATATTGAAGAACGGCAAAAGAAAATAGAAAGATGAGAAGGATCACAAAAGGAAAGCAAAGACAAGATAAAAGTGCAGCAAATTCAGATCTTCAATATAGCTAGACAATAAGAAGAACAAATGTCATAAAAGCTGTTATCTTTATGTAACAAATGAAGATTACAATTTCAATTCTAAATGAAGAGTTCACATAACATAATAAGCAGAACTTGGTATATTAGAGAGTACAAAGCAGTGTGGTGTTACTCTCTTGACATACGATGATTGTAGTTGGTCAGTGTTCACGATTTTTTGCATTTAGCCCAGTTCATTCATAGAAATTCAAATAGACATGACTTATTCTTGCATAGTTTACTAAAGAATTTCTATATAACCAAAAGACTGAATAAATATGTTTTGGCTTGTATAATTTACATACAATGGGGGACATGCTCTCAATAGTTAGAAAAATTGTAGGTGTATCCATGCCTATGATATATTGTATACATCACATTTTAGGGTGCGGTCCTCCTCGAATTTTGCGTGAATATGAGATATTTTGTGCACCACCATTAATTATACAGGCACCTTTTTGTACATTAAAGTATGTATTCAGCAGGTATCCTGTCACACTCAGTGATATACGTTTCTTTGTTCAATCATGGTCATGCAAACAGTATCTTCGAGTAAATTTACTGGTAAATAGAATTGGACAATTCAAAGAAAGTTGGCTAAATGTTATGTTCTAGGGCTAGTGAGAAAATGAAAGAATGAGTTGATGTTGTTGAGTATGCATGCTGCAAATTGTCTTTGCTGGAGGTCCTAGATGGTCAGGAACAGTGTGGTCAGCGATACGTGGAAGTTTTCTTATTGCTCTTAACTATGTAGTATGACAAGGAGACTGAAAATAAGATCAAAATATAATCATATGCTACTATACTGACCTCAAAATGTGGTAAATAATCAGTTTTGAGGTATACACCAGCTGAAGAGCAGTATATGTACCTGAGGTTTATAGCAGAAATTAAGATGATCAGATAAAAAGAAGCATCACATTCCGGACATTCAAATAACGTTTACCTAGTCAAGAGAGATTATGCCATATGAATTCCAACAGTTCATGAGCAAATTTACTAAATTTCTCAAGCTAATGGTATAACAGTAATAAAGGATATCTGCAAAAAAACTGATTGACAACTGTCTTAAAGTTTGACTTGGCAAAAATGAAGTGCACCATTGCCAATCTTGATCTAACATTGATTTATACCTTTTGTATTTTGGCAGAGAAATGAAGACAGCAAACAATCCTTAACTAATTCACAATTAATTAATAAGGAGTTTAAAACAATTACCAACTGTGTTTCACACTTGAAGACTTGGATAACTGAAGCAGAAGAAGACACTGGAGAAGGGACGAGGCCTCAACAACCGAATAAAAGGATCCCAAATCTCTCACAACTAATTCAGTATCTTGCAAAATTGAAGCATGTCAGAATAATTTTCTAAAGAATATAAACAAAAATAATCATAAAATATTTATTTAAAAAAAGGCGTTATCACTCACTCAAATAAGAATATACTTAAAAGAATTTCAGAATTTTCTTATCTAATCATATGCTTCCATCCAATTCCAATCAGTATCATCAACCTCATCCTCCTCTTCTGATGTTTCCACAATTATATCATGTGAATTTTGTGCATTAGATGGAATATGAATGATATAAACGGGTACATCCTCTCTTGACCATCTAATGTCAACATCAAGTAACCTAGATGAGGAACCAATGTCATTATTAGGTTCCATCCAAAATGTGTCTCCAATATTGGGACAATCTTCTTCCTCTTGATCATACAAATGAACAGGTACTTTGCTCCTCGTATAATAAACATCTTTCTCAATTGGATCCTCCACATAAAAAACTGGATAAACTTGTGATGCCAACACAAAATGGTCATATGTACTGCATAATCTATTGAAGTACACCTGAGTTAACCCATAATCATCTATTTCATTACTAAATCATTCACACCTAAACAGTACAACACTAAAACAACTCCAATAATCAATCTCAATGATATCCTGTATCTCTCCATAATAGATAACCTCACCATCGATAGGATTTTGGTCCCTAACACTAGCAAAATTATCTGTTGTTGCCGATAAAGTCACTCCACTATTTTGAGTCTTGCATCGGGAATCCCGTTCTTTTGGTATGAAATCAGTATCCATTAATAAAATTGTAACGACCCGGTCAGTCGTTCCGAGAGTTTAGCACCGTTTCCCCTGTTTCTACTTCATTATATGTGGTTCAGCTTCGTTATGTTGTGATAGCTTGGTTGGCTCAGGTTCGGAGCGAATTTTGGAGAGAAACGAGACACTTAGTCTCTTAACTTGGTTTAATAGTGGAAAAGTCAACCGGAAGTTGACTTATTGGTAAACTACCTCGGAATGTATATGTTATTGTTCGGATAGCTTCTCTAGGTGATTTGGGAGTTCAGAATGAAGTTTTGATGTTCGGAGTAGAATTAGGCTTGATTTGGTGAAAGTTAGTTTTTGGTGATTTTCGATCGGTAGTGGAAAATAGGCTATCGGGGTCAGAATGGAATTCCGACAGTTGGAGCAGGTTCAAAATGTCATTCTAGATATGTGTGCAAATTTTTAGGTCAATCGGATGTGTTTTGGTTGGTTTCGGGTCATTGGCAAAATTTAAAAGTTTCTAAGTTCATAGGCTTGAATTTGATGTGATTTTTGTATTTTTGCGTTGTTTTTTGTGTTTTGCAAGCTCGACTAAGTTTGAATGATGTTATGGGGTATGTTGGTAGGTTTGGTTGAGGTCCCGGGGGCCTCGGGTGTGTTTTAGATGCTCAATCGGGCATTTTTGGTCTTAAGCAGTCTACTATTTTTCTGGTGTTTGAAAAGCAATGGTTTCTTCAATGCGATAGTGTGAGTTCATCCGCGATTGCGTAAAAAGGTTTGCGATCACATAGGTTGGGCAGCTGAAGCAGTACGGTCGTGTGGCCCTTTGTGCGATCGCATAGGTGTTCTGAGGCGCGTGTATGGGATGGATATTTGAGTTATGTGAACGCGTGTGTTGGTATGCGAACGCGTAGGGTGGTCTAGACTGTGCATCGCGATCGCGTGGCTAGATATGCGATCACACTAAAGGAAATATTAGTGCCGGGCAGAATGTTTTAAACATCTCTTTCTTACAAATTTTTTCTATTTTCCTCCATTGATGACCGGGTTTGGAGCTCGATGAGAGGGTTTGAAGAGGAAAGCCAAGGGAATCACTTGGAGGTAATATTTTTTACTTCATAACTCGATTCTATGTCGTTTTCTAAGTACTTAAACCGGAAATTTGTTGAATTTAAACCCAAAATTAGGGAGGTTAGGTGCATGAGAATTGGAAATTTCTTTTGATGATTTGAGTGGGAAATTGTGGTCCAATTTTGGTGTTATTGGTATGTATAGAACCGTGGGAAGATGAGGATTCTAGTGATGTAAATTTTATCGAATTCCGAGACGTGAGTCGAGGGCTCGGGTTTGGCCAATTTTGGGAATTGTGCTTAAAATTGATAGCTTTCGATTGGGTTTTGTTCCTTTGGCGTATATTGATGATGTATATCTGGTTTTGGTTAGATTCTGAGCAATCGGGAGCCGATTCGAGGGGCAAGAGCATCGAGGATTAGTATTTTGGCCCGGGTGGAGGTAAGTAATGGCTATAAATCTTTTCCTGAGGGTATGAAACCCCGGACTTTATATTTCTCACTGTTTTTAGAATGGCTCACATGTCGAATGACGAGTATGTGGCGTGCACTGATTTTTTGATTGGACTTGTTCCTCTCCGCGGCAACTGTTGAGTTGTGTATTTTTACTCTAAATCATATGTTAAATTGTGTTCTAAAACTATTGATACATTTGGGCTATAAGCAATGTTTGGGGCCTCGTGGCGACTTGTTTAGAACCCTTAGGGGCTTTTTACTGTTATTTCCTCATTGTTGATTTACGATTTACACTCAGTCATGTTATGTTTAACTGATTTCAAAACTCAACCTTATTTACACTGTTTTGAGATATAAAATGATGATTTTGGGTCGAGTACCCCGTTTTACTGATACGCCCGAGCTGTTTTTGGGAGTTTCTGACTAAGTGAGGCCGAGGGCCTGATTGTGAGGATATGATTCGCCACGTGGTGGCTTGATATTAGCACTTGGGCTGAAGGAGCCCCTCCGGAGTCTGTACACACCCCCAGTAAGCACAGGTACCTACTGAGTGCGAGTGTCGAGTGTCGAGTGTCGAGTATCAAGTGACGAGTGATTGGGAGGCATGAGTGATTGTGAGGTATGCCCGAAGGGCTGATTATGAGTGACTGTGAGGTATGCCCGAGGGGATGATTATGAGTTACTGTGAGGCATGCCTGAGGGACAGGTTCTGATACATGTTTTTTCCCAAGGGACTACTTATGATTTTACCACTTTCACTCTGAACTTATGAAATATGTTTTACCCGAGGGGTTGTTTATGATTTTCGTCATTTTTACACTAACATTCTTGAAAGTTATGTTGACGCTATTGGAAAGTATATTACCAAATACTGAAATGGGTTTTTAAGCATGATGATTTACATATACATTGTTGGAAAGAAAGGCAGTGCTTATTGTGTAATGATGATTTGATTTTATGTGTATCTTACTGCTCTGACCTGATTTATTTTCATTACTACTGAGTTGGCATACTCACATTACACCCGGCACCTTGTGTACAGATCCAGGTGTTAGGGCAGAGTGAGCTGTGTATCTGCACGCGTCCGCAACCCTGCTCTCTCCTGCTTACTTCATAGAGTTTTTTTTTTTTATTTGTATATTTTCTGTAGATTCTTATGACCGGTGACTCCGGGATCTCAGGGGTTTTATTTAATATTCGGTGTAGCTTTATTTTTTTAAAATATTTATAAGAAATCTTTATGGGTTATCAGTTTAGTAAAGATGTAAATGGAAGTTTATTACGATTTGAGTGTAGTTTTGGCTGGCCTAGTTCCACGATAGGTGTCATCAGGACTGGCTTAGATTTGTGTGCCGTGCATTTGGGGAGTTAATGTCCATTTGTGTTCTTATTGATGAGAATTGGTGACTAGATGGCTACGTGGTGAGTGTGATTTGATGGTTAGTTGTGCTCAGATTTTTTGATTGTGACAAAAGGGTTGGATAGAAATATGGAAAGAACTATTGAGTGTTTGATTTCTATCTCCGTTTGGTATATGGCTTCGAGTTGTGAGTGTATTTAAAGACCTCTCATGTTGTTTAGTTGTAGAGTGAAGCGGATCTTTCTGTTGGGTTATGAGTTCCTGGTGGTGTCTTTTGGGGTGATCATTGCCCCGGTAGAGTTCATGTATTTTATTAACGGTGTATTCCAGTCGTATTAGCACTCCTTTGTTATTGTATTCATTGATGGCGTCCTGGCATATACGCGTAGCCAGGAGTAGCATACTTAGTATTTGAGGATGGCATTATAAGGATTCAGGGGGGAAAGGCTCTAAGCGAAGTTCTCCGAGTGTGAACCTTGGCTCAGTTCAGTAGCATTCTTGGGACACGTAGTGTCCGGTGAGGGTATCTATGTGGTCAGACGTGTGTGGGTAGAGCTTCCAGAAGCTCAAGATTTCTTTGACCACCGCTCCAATGTTAGTTCTACCATCAAATTCAGGTTCTTACTGGGTATTGTGATGGCTCGAGGGTAGGTGTTGTTTGTGGTTAGATGCAGAAGGGTGTAGTGATTGCGTGATAGGTATGGTCTTCAGAAGTGTATAGAGAGATATCAGTTTTAGGCTAAGCGGGCAGGGTATCTCTTGCGGTTGTCCTGGGGCGTTTGATCCTTATGTTGTTCTGTAGTAAGTTCTCTTCTACCAGTAAATGATATATGTTGTAATTTGAGTTTAGATCGCTTGTGGAAGTTGGCATGACTATTACAACGGTGAATGCGAGATTTGCAAATGACCTGAGTTGTTAGGCGGGTTGTATTATTATGGGCATCATGAGTTATTGTATGTCTTGATCGTTGTCTTTGAGCCAAGTGGGGGAGTCTGTTAATGATAAGTCGATTGCACGATTATGTGTTGTATTGGTTTGAGTTCGAGGTATATTGGTGGATCAGTTATGACATGAAGAGGTGGAGTCTGGGAATGACCCGAGTAATGGAAATTCTTCAATACAGGTTGTAATGTACTCTATTGGGTAAATGGGTTCTATTGAATGATTGAGTGGTAATTGTAAAAGGTATAGTGTGTGCAGTGTACGAATTTGCTTGTTTCTTCACGTGTGTGGATTACTTTCCTAATATGTTAGTGTGCAAATGGGTCAGGTCGATTTTGTGTAATTACTCGGGGAAATTGAGATTTACGTTGGAGGGTGTCAAGACTTGTGGCATTTCTACATTTTCATGGATTCTACACATCAGTAACAGGAAGGTAAAGGTAATGGCTTTAGATTCGCAGGAAGTCTCTTCAGGGTAAGTATTTTGAATATGGTACTTTTGGGGATATTTGAGAGAGTATGTGGTGGCTTATGAGCCTTAGATGGTATGGTTTTGTGCTTGGGTCGCGTGTGGTGAGTTTGGGTTGAGAAATGTGGTATTATGGTAAGGAGAAGTATCAATTTGAAGGTAAGTCAGAAGAAACTTGGGTAAATATGACTACTTGGTAGTAGGTCGGATCGGCATGGTAAGTGATACAGGTAGTTTTTGGGTGTTCATGAGGTAATGTATTTTTATAGGTGTTTCTTAGCAATGCTCTTGGGTTTTGGTAACCTGCGTAGCTTGGTTGAGTTAGAAGGATTCGATCCTGACGGTTTAGTGTTGTACAATGGGATTCAGATAATTCATATGGTTTCTACCATGGTTAAAGATGCATATTTTCTTCTGGCGTGAGGTGCAGGTGATGTATAGTGATTTTGCTTCTAAATGGGATCAAATGGAAGTTCTTGTCTAGTTGGGTACGTAGTTTCTTGTGGCTCGGAAGGGATCATGAAGTTATCATATTCACCATAGGATGGCATGGCGTATGCGGCATGTTGTGTAGAGTTGACATTTGCATATGTGAGGTCACAGTTCAGTTCTGGAAGGGAGGTCAAAATTTCTTAGACAGCATCGGCAGTTCCAGACGACTAGGTAGATGATAGCGTTGTTGGGTGGCTTGATGAGGGTATACATTTTGGAAAGGTCATGTGTGGAGTTAAGGGTACTTCATTTGTACATTGACGTTCTCTTGTTGGATTGATTGTTGGTATTCAAGGTCACTTGGTAACACGGAAGAATTATAGGGGTATCCCTCGTGAAATGATTGAGTATTAGGGATGTGATAGGTATTCGAGCGGTGGAGTTGACATCAGATATAGTAATTGGTGCGCTTCGTAACTTCGAGACTGAGAGTTCTCGTAAATAGATTATTTTATGGTAGTGAACTGCGAAGATGCGAGCAAGCTAGTCGGATGTTAGTATGTACCATGATTCAGTCATTATGAACTTTACGGAGAGTTATCTATCTGTTGTTGGTGGCCAGAGTTGATTCAGGGTTATGGGTAGGATAGTACGGGTGTGTGTTCTGCACCGGGTAAGAATTGTTGGCTCCGAATTTCTATTGTTGGGGAATGTACTATTCGATTGTGATTGAGTTTATTCATGTTCTGGAGTAATCTATGAGTTCCCCTTCGGTGTTGCTGGGAGTTGTGATTATTGGTTATATACACATATGATGTGGTTCTAGTTGCGCTTCATAGCTAGTTTTGAGTAAGGTAAGTAATTGGGCATTGCGAGGTTGAAACGTATTGGTTATGTTCCTTCTGATTCGTGTGGCATGGTATCGTCCGATTTCCCCGTGGTTATGTCAATGCACTTTGAGTACTTAATGTCGAATTTTGAATGGTTATTGATTTTGGGCAAGGCGGCTTGAAATATTTCATATGGACCAGCGGTTGGATGAGATCGCGCAGTGCAGCGAAGTTATGTAGGGGTATGACATTTGGTATTGGATTCGTGTGTTTTGATTTTTTTCACGATCTGTGCCAGGCTTTTAGCATAATATTGTGATGGTAATTGTTAATGGCAGGATGGTTCTCTCATGAAGTTTTTATATAATTTGATTACATTGGGATGTTGCAATTGAGTGCACGAGTTGCACAGGTCATGGCTTCAAATTGTATCGATGTTCCATGTCAGCAGACTGGTCGTGTTGGACGAGAAGAGGTCATTGGAACTAGAATGAATATTTTCAAAATTGTCTACAACATAGTTGGAAGGATAAATACTGGGAGTCGACTTAGAAATCTGCTATAATACCTGTTTGGGAAGGGGGAGCTTCATGTCTGACTGATTGGATGAATGGTTGTTAGTTTCTACGTGTTTCCTTCATCATCGGCAGTATATGAGCGAGGTATTTCTTGATAAGAGGTTATGTACCAGTATTGGGTTGTTTTCAGCGGCTATTATGATTAGGAGTTATCGCTATGGGTGTTTGAGTCATGCGGTATATTATGTGATTACATCTTAGGTTATGGATATGGCTTAATACAACATGTTCAGACCTGTTCTGTTTACAATTGGGGAATTTTGATCCTGTAAATTATCACAGATGTAGGAATTTGGTTATAAGGTTTATGGGTCAAGATTATATTTTAGAATTTCAACTGTGTTGTGCTATTGGACCTATAAGGGATAGGGTGACGTGGGATCACCCCCGGGTATGTGCATGGTAGGCTACGTGGCAGTTTGATTGTGTTGGAGAATAACTCTTGGCACGTTCGAGGACGAACGTATGTTTAAGTACGGGAGGATGTAACAACTCGGTCGGTTGTTCCAAGAGTTTATCCTTGTTTCCCCCGTTTCTCCTTCATTATATGTGGATCGGCTTTATTATGTTGTGATAGATTGGTTGGCTCGGGTTTAGAGCGATTTTTGGAGAGAAACGAGACACTTGGTCTCTTAACTTGGTTCAACCGGAAGTTGACTTATTGGTAGACGGCCTCGGAATATAGATTTTATGGTTCGGATAGCTTCGTTAGGTGATTTGGGACTTAGGAGTGTGTTCGGAATGAAGTTTTGATGTCCGGAGTAGAATTAAGCTTGAATTGGCGAAAGTTAGTTTTTGGCGATTTCTGGTCGGCAATGAAAAATAGGCTATCGGGGTCAGAATGGAATTCCTACAGTTGGAGCAGGTTCGTAATGTCATTATGGATATGTGTACAAATTTTCAGGTCAATCGGATGTGTTTTGGTTGGTTTCGGCATCATTGGTGAAATTTAGAAGTTTCAAAGTTCATAGACTTGAATTTGATATGATTTTGGTATTTTTGCATTGTTTTTGGAGTTTCAAAGGATCGACTAAGTTTGAATGATGTTATGGGGTATGTTGGTAGGTTTGGTTGAGGTCCCGGGGGCCTCGAGTGTGTTTCGGATGCTCAATCGAGCATTTTTGGTCTTAAGGAGTCTGATGTCTTTCTGGTGTTTAAGCAGTTATGGTTTCTTCAATGCGATTGCGTGAGTTCATCCGCGATCGCGTAGAGTAGAGATTGAGGCAGACAATTTGTTCTATGCAATCGCGTAAAAAGGTTTGCGATCGCATAGGTTGGGCAGCTGAAGCAGTGCGGTCACGTGGCCCTTTGTGCGATCGCATAGGTGTTCTGAGGCGCGTATGTGGGATGGATATTTGATCTATGCGAACGCGTGTGTTGGTATACGAACGCGTAGGGTGGTTTGGACTGTGCATCGCGATTGCGTGGCTGAAGACGCGATCGCACTGAAGGAAATATTAGTGCTGGAAAGCGAAGAGAGTCACTTGGACGTAAGTTTTTCGACTTCATAACTCGATTCTATGTCGTTTTCTAAGTAATTATACCGCAAATTTGTTGAATTTAAAACCAAAATTGGGGAGGTTAGGTGCATGAGAATTGGAAATTTCTTTTGATGATTTGAGTGGGCAATTGTGGTCCGATTTTGGTATTCATGGTATGTTTAGAATCGTGGGAGGATGAGGATTCTAGTGATGTAAATTTTATCGAATTCCGATACATGGTCACGGGGCTCGGGTTTGGCTAATTTCGGGATTTGTGCTTAAAATTGATAGATTTCGATTGGGTTTTGTTCCTTTGGTGTATATTGATGATGCTAATCTGGTTTTGGTTAGATTCGAAGCAATCGGGAGCCGATTCGAGGGGCAAGAGCATCGCGAATTAGTACTTTGGCCCGGGTGGAGGTAAGTAATGGCTATAAATCTTGTCTTGAGGGTATGAAACCCCGGATTTCGTATTTCTCACTGTTTTTAGAATGGCGCACATGTCGGATGACGAGTATGTGGCGTGCACTGATTTTTGGATTGGATTCGGTCCTCTCCGCGGTAGCTATTGAGTTGCGTATTTTTACTCTAAATCATATGTTAAATTATGTTCTAAAACTATTGATACATTTGAGCTATAAGCCATGGTTGGGGCCTCGTGCCGACTTGTTTAGACGCCTTAGGGGCGTTTTACTACTATTTCATCACTGTTGATTTATAATTTACACTCAGTCATGTTATGTTTAACTAATTGTGAAACACATTCTTATTTACACTGTTTTGAGATACAAAATGATGTTTATTTAACGTATACATTGTTGGAAAGAAAGGTTGTGTTCATTTTGAAATGATGATTTGATTTTATGTGTTTCTTACTGCTCTGACCTGATTTATTTTCATTACTACTGAGTTGGCATACTCACATTACTCCCTACACCTTCTGCGCAAATCCAGGTGTTAGGGCAGAGTGAGATGTGTATATGTTCCAGAGATTTCTCTGAGATTTCGCGAGGTAGCTACACGTGTCCGCAACCTTGCTCTCTCCTGCTTACTTTATAGAGTTTGTTTTTTTGATTTGTATATTTTCTGTAGATGCTCATGACCAGTGACTCCGAGATCTCGGGGGTTGTATTTAATATTTGGTGTAGCTTTATTAGTTTTAAATGGTTTAAAAGAAACCTCTATGGGTTATCAATTTAGTAAACATGTAAATGGAAGCTTATTACGATTTAAGTGTAGTTTTGCCTGGCCTACTTCCACGATAGGCGCCATCACGGCTGGCTTAGATTTGGGGTTGTGACAAAAATATGCCATATATCTTTTGGCTACCATATTAGGTCATTTGGCTAGCCATCTTAAATAATCTGGTACTACGATAGTTTTAACTTTCTCTTTAAACCAATTGCTGAATTCCCGAATATGGTCCCTCGCTCTTACCCATGCATTTGATCTACTATGATTAACAATTAAATTCTTATGTTCCCTGCAATCAAGAACATTTCAAGTTTAATCATCTAATAAAAAAATTGGTGTCATGACCTCAATCCTAAATTGGTCGTGATGGCGCCTATCTTAGAACTAGGCTAGCCAAAAATCACATATTTACAGTTTCTTTCAAAAATCCCAACAAATTTCAAGCATTTCATAAAGTACACAGAATTTACTAAATACATGAGGCTAATAAATAGTCCAACCAACCCCAAAACCCGGAGCCAACATATGATGAGCATCAAAGAAAAATATGCCAAAAGGTATACTATTATAACACAAAACCTCCGAACGAATGGCTAGATACAACAAAAGACGGGAAAATAGAGATGCTGCGGACGCTGAACAGTTACCTCTGTATCCCGAACTCCGGCTCCGCATGGAATAGATAGCTAATGCTCGGTATCTACATCTGAATCTACACACAGGGGTGCAGGAGTAATGTGAGTATGCCAACTTAGTAGTAATGAAAATAAATCGAGTCTAAGCGTCAAGAAACACATAAAAATCAACATCATCAATTCACAATATGCATAGCCTTTCTTTCCAATAGTATATACATAGATATATGAAATCATCATGCCTTAAAACCAACTTCAGAAAAATCCTTTGAAAAAAATGTGTTTTTCAAACAATTTCAAACCGAAAGATTTAGTGTAAAAATGAAATAAATCATAAGTAGCCCCTCAGGAAAAAACATGAATCATAAATCGCCCCTCGGGCAGAACATCACTCAGCACCTCACAGCCACTCAGTATCAGCCCCTAAGGAAACCTCGCTGTCACTCATGCCTCCCAATCACTCATCACTCGGCACTCAGCACTCATCACTCAATACTCAGTAGGTACCTGCGCTCACTGGGGGGGGG